>JAPFFP010042982.1:0-60397 GCA_026153255.1 Solanum medicagineum
GCACATATAGCCCATTAACACGAGATTCAAGCACTTTTAAAATTTAGCGTCAATTGGTCCAAATCATGTCATGTTCCCTTTGCATTGTGCCAATATTGTAAGGTATGGAGTGTTACATAAATAGCATAAGAACATAGACCAATGTCCCCGAAATGGGGACTCACCAAATAACTTGAATAGATACCACTGGTCAGGTGGAGGAGGAGGATGGCCGAATGGAGCTCCGGTTCCTACATGGTAACATCATGTAGGCATAGAGTACGCATTAGTACGATTGAATGTACTAAGTATGTAGGATGCAATGCAACAATAGATAGGCAACATGAGCAAAATGCATAATCTCAAGGAATGAATAACATTCTAACAATATGACATGTATGAATGATGCTTGAAGTAAAATGTGCTTATATAGAACATATTACATAGGTAAGAAGAGACCATCATCATAAACCAAGCAAATAGTACTCAGAAATCCAAGGGTTAGTACCCCCTTGGTAGTGGTCGAGGTATCAACCCCTCAACATGGTTAATGGACATCACACCCTCCATAATAATGGTCAAGGTATCAGCCCCTCATCATGGTTAATGAACATCACACCCTCGATCATAGTGGTCAAGGTATCAACCCCTCAACAAAGTTAATGGACATCACACCCTCCGTCATAGTGGTCAAGGTATCAACTGCTCAACAAGGTTAATGGACATCACACCCTCCATCAAAGTGGTCGAAGTATCAACCCCTCAACAAGAAGCTTATCATGAAATTAACTCATATAAAACATACTTTCATCCTCATAGAGTCATACATCTCATATCCCAAGCTTTAGGCCTTCAACAAATCAAGAATCATAATCCAGAGATTTTATTAAACACTTGGCGGGTGTGTAATGCTAGTGTAAAACCATGCAATTCAAGAGTGAATCGTGCAAGTAAATCCAATGCAAAATGATCAATAGATACTTGGTAACACCCTCAAACAATATACATAAAAACCCTTCATCAAATCTAACAATGGGTCTTAGATTCATAGCTCAAAATATGCTAAAACAATCACCATTTCATAAACCCCAACATAGTGTGCAGTGAAATTGATAATAAGTAAGACCCATGAGTAAATCAAGTTTAAATCATGCAATATTAGGTAAAAGGAAGTTTGGGAATCATGTGTGAAAGGAACCCATGAAAGAAACCCACATACCTTAGCTTTAGAGAATAGCTTGATGAAGATTGGAGATGGAGACTTGAAGCTTAAATGAGAGCCCTGAGATCCGGAAAGGTTTTTGGCACTTGAATTTAGGGTGGAATATTTGTCTAAGTGTTTGAATAAGTATTGGGGAATGTCTTCTATGATATGAAGGTAAAATATGGCTAAGTATAGGTATTTACACGAATGGGAAGGCTTAGGCCCAAGAACCAAAGCCTTGGACCGAAACACAAAAAGCTAGAAAAATTTAACACCTAGCGCACCCCTGGCGCGTTACGCCTAGGGAGCGATTCTTCTCTAGAAATGACAAACTTTGAAAATTGAAATTATGAATCATTCGCTCTAAAATCGGGGTTAGACCTATTTTCCACTCAATTTGACCCCCTGAACAAGAATATGAAGTTTGATTTTAAAAATAATGCACAGATTTTGTGATGTATGGAAATTACTATTCTGAGCATTTCCGAGGCACATTTTCGAGCACTTTTTGGGATTGTTTTAAAGACACGAGATATATAAGCAACTATATCTCTATTCATGCCATCCCACCAGTAATGTTGCCTCAAATCTTGATACACCTTTATTGTGGCTAGGTGAATAGAATATCTTGAGTTATGAGCCTCACGTAAACTCAGTTGTACCAAACCGTCAACTCTTCGAACACATAACATGCCATCAAATCTGGGAATGCCATCTGAAACAATAGTAATTTGAGCGCCAACACCCTTTGCACCTCGATCTCCAAAGGCCCCCCATATATCATCCTTGTATTGTCTAGCATAGATCTGATCAACTAACGAAGACTAAGCCGTAACAAAGGCTAGTATTTGCCTGGAGTCTGAAATCTCCAATCTGACTAACCTATTAGCTAAGGATTGAATGTCCAGAGCGAAAGGGCTCTCCTTTATGGATAAATGTGCCACTACCCATACTCGTAGATTTTCGGCTGAAGATGTCCACTAATAAATTTGCCTTTTCGGATGATAGAAGATGGAAAGATCATAATTTGCTAGAAATCCAATCCACCATTGTTGTCCAGAATTTAAGTCCTCTTGACTCATGATGTATTATAAGCTACAATGATATGTATTTATATTAGAGTGAACATCATAATGCAATCTTTGGACACCACGTGCCCTATGAATGTCACAAACTCAAGGCAGAACTCACATTTAGAAAATTTAATATACAAGCTAAGATCTCTCAATATATGTAGTACTATCCAAACATGCTAGGTATGTTTCTCTCAACTCCGTGAATACGACATAACATCATCAATGAAAACTATAACAATGGAATCTAAGTATGACCTGAATACATAAGTCATTAGACCCAAAAATTCAACAAGGGAATTAGTCAGCCCAAAAGCATAAGTAGGAACTCATAATGACCATAACAGGTCCGAAATGCAGTCTCTGGAATATCCTCCTCCCTTATCCTTTATTGAAGGTAACCCAATCTCAGATCTATCTTAGAGAATATAACTGATCAATTAAATCACTAATGTGAGGCAGAGGATAATAGTTTTGCTCCACCACCTTATTTGATTGCCTATAATTAATACACTTTTGGAGAGTCCATCCTTCTCTTTAACAAATATAGTAGGCTCTCCCTAGGGAGAAATACTCGTCTATATGAAAACCAGATCCAGAAGACCTTGAAGCTGGACACTGAGCTCTTTAAGCTCGGCAAGGGCCATTCAGTAAGGAGAAATGGGCATCGGCTTAGTGCTCAGCTCAACCTCTATAGAAAATCAGCATCTTAGAAGAGTAAACATAGATATTCCGTAGACCGGATCCACTACTAAGAAATCTCTTACATGACTTAATACACTAATCTGGGATGGAAAGGCTCGGGACTCACACCCAACCAAGAAGCAAAGTAACTAGATACATTTGAATACATGGAACCACGATCAAGTGAAGCTGAAGTTAGCTTCTTGCACAAACTAATAGTACCTATAATGGCCTCATCTGACACCTCAACCTCTGACCGAGATAGAGCTACATATAAATAGCCCTGACGGACTCTACCTCTATTGTCGCCTCTATCCCCATCTCTACTGCCTTTAACGGTACCTCTGGGACCTTGCTGGCCCCACCAAGAACTCTGTTGATCATCTCAATGCTTGTACTATTAACCTCTATGACCTTGATCCGGCTCTCTACCTTTAACGATTAGTAGAGGAACTGATCTAGTGGTCTGTGAAGCTAAGTATGTTGCTCTATGCTTTGGGCAATTTCTTGACTAGTGATTTAATGTTCCATAGTCAAAACAACCTAAGAGGTTTGGTATTCGCTAACTAAGTAATGCTGACCTAACTCGAAAGCCCTAGAACTCTAACCAGCATAATATGATAACCTTGCTTGTCTTGAAGGCGTTGTACCACTATCCATCTATTTGCGCCTTGGAGGATAGGAAGAACCACCCTGGCAAGAGTGTCCGGGCTTTAACGGCTACCAAAAGCCTATAAAGATGCCTTGAAAGGATGGTTAGACTGGCCTTGTTGAAATCTCAGTGGTGATCTATTAATATGTCCCCTAAATGTGGATCGTGAGCCACTGAATCCACCTTCACGATTGGCACGCTTGTTGTTACCCCTTTGTGCCTCACATCTAAACTATTCAATAAAAGCAATGTAATCTACAATGTCAAGATAAGAAAGACCCAAAGTCACAAGAGAGTGGGTCCTAATTCTCATCTGAGGCCTTAATCCTCACACAAAATAGTGAATTCACTCCTCCTAATTAGGTCGAATAGATGTGGCAACCTGAAAAGCTTTTGAAATCTTGCCTTATACTCAGACACTATCATTGTGACTTGCTCTAGACAAGTGAACTGTTCACAAAGCTTGTCTTTGAGGCTCCTGGAACAAATTAGGTCATAAATCTCTTTGAAAACTCAACCCAAGTCACAGATGGTACTCCAGTTGACCTAGTATCTTTGTAAGTCTTCCATCACTATCTGGTTGGCCCATAGAATAGGTATGTCATAAGCTCTACATCTATGGAGTCTAATACCCTTAATATCTGTAACCTCTCTCAACAGGCTGTCAAGAAATCATGTGTATCCTCGCCAATCGACCCTAAAAATCATAGTGGAGTCAGCCTAAGAAAATATTTGAGTATCTGCTGGTCTTGGGAGGGTATTGCTCTTTGTTATGTAGTTGAAGCCTCTAGAGTGGTATGCTCTGCCATGGCAAGGGATCGGAGGCTGTACTTGATGAACCGAGTCAGTGGCAGGCATGCAAAATACCCCCAACTGCTACTAATAACTGACCAATAGCCATCTGCACCTTGGGAGTGATCACAAAAGAGGCTAGGTATTGTGGGAGAGCTGGTACCTCCTACTATGGGGGAGCCAAGACATCCTGTCGCTGCTCAAGAAGGTTTGGAAGTTGTTCCCTATCGAGAATTGGCGATGCACCCCCGGTATATCTATGAACAAATGAAACAATTAGATTCTAAGGAACCAACAGACATTTCTGCATGAAAAGAATCAATAACAATGAGTTTCCTAAACATCCGGTAGCATCCTGAAGATAAGTCACGGGTATTTCCCCACCCCTCCGTTGGACTCTACTAGATGATAGATTTGCATAGAGAGACCAATAAACCATGCCTTGATACCAACTTATCATGACCTGAAACTACAGGTCATGAAGGCGCCTTGTAATATCTCACTTATAGTCAAGCCAACCCAATAACAAGGGTGACCTGTCTAACAAACTATGTACAACTATAGCTAAACAACACCAATGCAAGCAAAAGATTGCTTATCCCAAAACTTGGAAGTCAACTATATAGAGCTATTACATACCAAAATACAAATATATAAATCCCGAATAATACAACTATGAATACAAGTCAAAAGTAATATGCATAGGCTAGTGTCTAGATACAAAGAAAGCCAACTAAGTAGACTGAAGAAGATCCCAAAAGCCGTTTGATGCTCACAAAAAGTCTGTTGGAATTGCACCAATAGGCCAAAGTCAGCGACGGTGGCTCATGCTCGGACCTACACCATGGATTGATGCAGAAAAGTAAGGGTGAGAACCAATATGAGGTACCCAATAGGCATTATCAGCTGATTGAGTGACGTATAGTAAATGTTGTAAGAATAGCTGCACTATGCAGTGTAACCATTCTCTGCCCAACCAAAAGCCAAGTGATAACTGTCTGTAGATTCAAGTAACCGAAATACCAAACCAAGTGACGTATGTTGGTACCATGGATACAACCATGATGAGGTCAAGTTTTAAAATTGTATCTTGGTGTAAGGCCCTAATGTCTAGCCCTGTACACCAATTGGACCCCCATAACCTTAGAAGGTACATCTACGAACAACAATAAGGTATATAGGTGTATTGGTACTGAACTGTACGAGATCTTGAATGAAATATAACCGCAAATACATATCAAGCCTCTAACTCCCATATTACACTTTACCATTACTAGACATCTTCTCGACCTGGCCTCTACCTAGGGAATTCACGACCCAAGCCTAGGGTGTAGGCGTAAACCCAAAGGAACCCCAAATAAGCCTCTAAAGCATGAATAACACATCCTTGGTTGTAGAAGCAAAAGTTAAAGCAAATAACACATAAATTCTAGGGGAGACAAGACTTTGGACTCACACTATAGGGAGGTTGTAGGAAAGAGGATTAGCATATATCTCATAGAAAATAAAGTCTAAGAGGTGGGTAAGTATGACTCACGCTATAGGGGCAATTAGGGACTGAAGGGTTCTATCTTATCCATATAACAAGCATTCAACACAAAAGAAGGAATAAGGGACTAAGGAAGTCTTTGATTGTCGCTCAACCTTGCTACTCAAAACCCAAATTTAGAGGTCAGGGTCGAATCCCATAGGGATTAATGTGTCGGCGATTGAATTGCCTAAGGACTAGAAGCTACTAGTCTCGATTAGACAAGGTAGTACCGAGAAATTTCTAACTATTAGGGAGATACTAAGCTAACACTACTCCTAATATGAAAAGGAAATGGGGCAAGGATTGATCAAGCAAGGGAGCAAGAATAGGGGTTCGGGAATCAATCAAAGCTCAATTGATCCGTCACACTTAGTGTAAAATTAACTCTATGGTTAGGCTAGGTTGCTTGTAACCACACCTTAGTTATGACAACGTAGTGCTTCCCGAGAGCCTATTACTCATCTTACGCGAGCCACTCAAAGGCACGCTAGGCTTGAGCATGTCAAAGAAAAACTCCTAAGACCTTAACCGTTGAGTCCTATTTGAGGACCTCAACACATAAGTCTATGACTATCATCAAGTCCTCTATTTCAACTACTCTGATTAAAGAAAAATTGAAGATCAAAGATAAATTCAAGTTCGCGACCTCAAATAATAAGTTAAACATGAAGGTAAGCATGAACCAATAAATCAATGAACTTTTGGAGGAACCCATTTGATTTTGCAAGCAAATCATCAACTAAGCATGAAAGCAAGAGAAATGATCAAGACCCATAAACAAATTAATATCCAACTCAATTAAATTTACAAAATACGCATTCAATAACAAGGAAAAATAGATCGAGTGAAAGATAAATACAACTGAAGCTCACACTCTTTAATCTACTCAAGAATTTGTAAAAAACTTGCTCTAAATCTTCACCCTATGCTACAATCTACACTAAGATGTACTTTCTACCTTCAAAAAGTTTATGAAAAAGAGGTTCTAGGTTCAATGAATCAATGAATAATCTTCTTTTTCCTCTAAAGTATTAAGAACAGAGGCTGGGAGTCCGTGCATATGTGATTTTGGGACTAAAATGGTGAAATTCCTAAATTGCCCTGACGTTTGTCGCCAAAGTACTCCATGTTCATGGATCTTTGAACGTGTTCCTAGAAGTCCACTCATGTTTATACCTTCGCGTCACACCTAAGCAGTCCACGAGGGAGGATGTTTGTCTCTTGCTGGTCTACCTACGCGCTAGTGCTTGGCGCGTTCACGCCCTTCCCAGATCCACTACTCTATGCTCACGTGCCTAAAGGCCACGTTCGCGGAACTTGTTTGCTGCCTACTACACTTCTTTGTATTTTCAACAGCTTTTTGCTCCAATTCAGCTTTAACTTCAATTCTTTCTAGTAGAGCTTAATCTAAACCATATATACCTAAAATGTACACCATTTCAAATATAATTAGCCCTGAAGTATTACATTAAGAACACAGAATAATAAGAAAAGAGCAAGAAATAAGGTAAGTTATACACTTATCAACACCCCCAACTTAAAACTTTGCTTGTCCTCAAGCAAAACAAAACCAAACTCAAAGGGCTAGCAATTTAAGCAAACAATCCCAACTCACATTACACAACTAAATCATGATCATGACAATGGTCAGTACCAATAATTAGCAAAAGTGAGGGAATGCCTATCAACTGACTCCCTCACATTTCAAAAGCGTATTTCCAATCCAAAACTAACTCTAAGGATGACCAAATGACAATACCAATTCTCAAGAAGTGACTCAAACTCCTAATCAACTAACAACTTCCACTTGACTCAAATTTAGAAAAACATCATATCACCAATCTATGTCAATTTGCATGTCCTCACAAAAAGAAAGAAAGTCCACAAAACACATAAGTATATACAATGAACAACGGACAAGGACTTAAACACTCACACAGAACAAAAGAACAACACAAATGCCATACCATAGGCTTGCCTTTATTTCAATCAATATTGGCTCAACTTCATTTGGTTGGAACTCTCAAAGGAAATTTTAGGCTTGTAATGTAGGCTTAGGGGCAGGGTAGGATAAAATTTTGATAATAGTAGCTAACCCTCGTTAAGCTCCGTAGACAAAATTCATTTTTTCCAACTTTTCTACTTTTCTTTTCACATTTGACATCAATGCACATTTAGTCGTTTTTTACTTAGGTACCCCACTTGCAACCATTTTTCAATATTTAGGAGGATTGTTTTGTTCAATCACTTTTTATTTCATTTTCTTTTCATTTTGAAAGTGGTATCTTTTTCTTTTCTTTCCTCCATTTGTTTTTTCTTCTCTTTCCTTTTGACAAGCCAAGTGGTAGACACATTAATTTTTCTTCCTACATCACTCCTAACTTAGGCTTAAAGCCTTAATTGTCACAAGCATGTAGAATTCAAGGAGAGATAATGGGTCCAAAAGAGGGATATCTTTTCAAAAAGATTCAAGGCTTGTAATTTAGGTTGCCAATAGAAAGGATTAGGTTCAAAAGGGACACCAAGGATAGAATAAATGGATTTGGTGGCTATTTAGGTTACGTGGACTCAATACAAACCAAAGAATGTCTAAGATCATTTTTCCAACCAAAGTCTATCATCACCCATATCTCAATACCAAAAAGGCAAGTTCTACTTAACACATATGCACACAAGGAACAAAACAACAACACACAACACACATGACATGCAAATCAAGCCGAAAAGGTTCAATATTACTCTCCAGTCAAGTACAAGGGACTTAGTTTTCAAAATATATCCATCTAATTAGTAAGAGCCACAAAAAGAGTCAAACTGTTGTCTCAAAATCATTCCAAAACCTTTTACTTTCAAAATCTAGAGGGGTTTGCCTCATTTACAATCCACAACACTTAACTAAATATATCGACACCAAACTAGTCACAATTCTATGTGTAGCTCCAACAAGAGTCAATGACTACTCAGACTTTACAAAATACCTTATTCTACTCATGCACTCACATACCCAATCAACGATTTTCCCTTAAGAATGTCGTCACTCAATCCATCATCGAGAACCATAGATTTTACACACCATCAAAAAGAAAAATAAGAAGCTACCAAATCTACTAAAACAACTAAACCTAAACCCAACCAGTTAGTGAGAGTACAAATCAATGAGGATATGTAAGGGTGAATTCGAGAGTCCAAGACATACAATTAAACCAAATCATGTCACAATTGTTCCGCTAAATAAAGTGGTGTTATGTCCTTATAGTACGATTGTAGAGCAAGAAGAAATGTGGGACTTCCTGAAAATGATTACTCGGCTATATCCAGCAGCTTGTAAGTAACATTGACAGTGGCCAGGCTGATGTTGACTCTCACTCCTTGGATCATAATAGTCATCTCCTGTCCAAAGTTAGTCTTCGAGGTGTTGGCATAGAACTTGGCCACTATGATCTTTGATCATCTCATCAGCACTGCATAGCCAATCTGAAGTCTGAAACTAGCCAAAGAATTCTGACACATTCCCTTCTACCTTGAACCTCTCTCTTTTTCATCATAGTCCAACTTGAGCATTTATGATACTTGTAGGTACGTTGGGTTGAGAGGAATTTTCTTCGATCAAAGTAGTAACCTTCACTAACTTCTGAAAGAATCTCATTTTCATAGAGTGGATTTTCATATTCCATTTTATCTCCAATTAGACCTACAATCAAAGAAAACATGATAAAAACACCTTATAGACATTTTAACATGTGATGGAAAATGTTTGTACTAAGGAAGTCAAATGGAAACAATCTGAATTAATAGTGAAAAGTTACTTCTTTTGAACAGTGACCAATCGTTCTCTGTGTTTGCGGCCATACAAGTGCAATCATAGAGTTCAAGTTACTCTAAGCCTCAACATCAATTGAAGGATGTCCATGTTCATAGAGAGCATAGAATTTCCAGAACATTTGCATTCGCAGGGTGGTTAATGAGTCCATATTTTGGACTCATTTCGGGACTAGCTTGCAAAGAAACATTACCCTTAGTATGCTACTAATTCTAATTTCTAACAATATGCATGTGCTATGATAGAAAATGGGACTAAAAGTGCACAATTGGACAATACATGATGAAATCTTGAAAAGGGAACAAAAGTGTAGAAAGGTTGTATCGCCAACATAATAATGGATCTCATATCGGAAGGAAAGGCCCGGAGCTTTTAGGTCGAAGACAGCTTACTACTTGGCCCTATCAAGAGGAGGGTCTATGTGCCAAAATTTGGCAACCTCAGGCGGCGCATCATGAAGGAAAGCCACGACACGTTGTGGGCTGGTCACCCAGGCCAGCACCGCACTCGTGCCTTAATTGAAGCGGTCTATTATTGGCCAAAGATGCGGGACGACATCGAGGCCTACGTACGGACTTGTCTTGTTTGCCAACAAGATAAGGTCGAGCAACGCCAACCTGGAGGACTCTTGGAGCCGCTCCCCATAGCGGAGCGTCAGTGGGAAAGCATCACCATGGACTTTATCACTGGCTTACCTAAGTCCAATGGTTTCGGCACCATCATGGTGGTAGTGGACAGATTTTCCAAGTACGCTACCTTCATGCCTGCCACATCGGGTTGCAACGCCAAAGAGGCAGCCCAATTGTTCTTTAAGAACGTGGTAAAATATTGGGGGTTGCGAAAGCACATCATTAGTGATCATGATCCTTGCTTTACGGGAAAATTCTGGAGGGAATTATTCCAGCTCCTTGGCACGGAGTTATTTTTCTCTACCAGTTTCCACCCTTAGACGGACGGCTAGACCGAGCGGGTCAATGCATTATTGGAATGCTGCCTGCGGCACTACGTCAGTTCCAACCAGCGGGATTGGGCAAAGTTATTGGACATAGCCCAATTTTCCTACAAGCTGCAGCGGAGCGAGTCCACTGGCAAGACACCATTCGAACTTGCCACGGGCCAACAACCGCTAACTCCCCATTCTTTGCCAGTCACATTTGATGGGAAGAGTTTGGGCGCCTATCACTTGTCGAAGGGATTCGAGGAGCAGTTAGACACTACAAAATCGCACTTAGCCAAAGCGGCCAAACGCATGAAGAAATTTGCGGACCAGTCGCGACGCCCAATCAACTACCAAATCGGAGACTTGGTGTTGGTAAAATTCAATTCCAGGCAATTTAAGTCACTAAGGGTTGTAAATCCCAACTTAGTGCGCAAATACGAGGGACCTTTCCGAATTCTTGCCAAGGTTGGCAAAATTTCATATCAGTTAGAGCTTCTATCACACTACAAAATCCATCTGGTCTTCCACGAAAGCGTTCTCAAACCATTCCATGGGGACAAGGAAGATCTGGATAGGGGACAATCCAGCCGGGCACCTCTCACAGTCACATCTTCTTTCGACAAAGAGATCGAGGCTATCATAGATTATGAGGCGGTTCGAAAGCGGGGACAACCGGCCAAGGCCATGTACTTGGTCCATTGGAAGGGCCAATCATCGGAGGAAGCAACTTGGGAAAGTTCCGAGGACTTGTGGCAGTATCGGGACAGGATTACCGAATTCAATCGTATGCAGCATGCGCCGAGGTCGTCGCATCATCAGGCGGGGGAGCATGACATGGCCCGCGCGCATTTAGCCCCAATCTTTCGCGCTGACATGTCCACCGCGCGCGCCCGTGCCCAACAGCATGCGTGCGCGCCATCGCCTTTGCCATCGCCAGCATGCGCCTGCACGCCAGCGCCTTGCGCATGCGCGCCTGCGCCTATCGCCTGAGCGCCTGCGCCTGCCGCCTGCGCACCTGCGCCTGCGCCAATCGCCTGCGTGCGTGCGCCTGCGCCCATCTGCCTCCCAACGGCTAGCCAGCAGCCCACTCTGCACGCCAGCTCATGCCAGTCTGTCAACCAACGGCTAGTCTGCCTGCAACGGTCTGCCCAATGGCTATGCACGCCCCAACGGCCAGAAATGGCTACAAACAGATAGGCAACGGTCATGGGGGCCTTTTTAGTCATTGTAAGACTTAGGCACTTGTATAAATAGGCTAGGCATTGCCATAACTCAAGGCATCTAGTTTTCATTCATAATTTACTTCCCTCACTTGCATTGTAAAGCTTTCTCATAAGCAATAAAGGTTATTTTTCCTTTTCAAACTTTCTTTGTGTGCTTGCCATCGTTCCCTTAGTAAGATCTTAGGCAAATAGGCTTACTAGTCGTTGCCACCATCAAGTAAATTCCGCAAGGCATCCGACTAGCGCCGTACGACCTTTAGTTTGAATTCTAAGGCCGTAACAACGTGGTATCGCCAACATAATCAGCGACCTGCCAAATATCAAGGAGATCGCCTTTCCTGGCAGCGACTAAGGTTTCCGGTCAAGTAAAGAAGGTGGCCTAATTTAATATCTCAAAGCATGTTCAGCGCATAGGCAAATTACACAAGAGATTGCCTAAAGTTGTAGCACTTAAAGCCTCAAAAAACTGACAAGAAGTCGATGTGATGAATACTTCGGTACATCATCCAATTTAATTGGCAGAACAAAGAGTCATCGCCTAATGTTTCAGAAGAGGAAGCCTTACGAGGTTGCCCAAGAAAGTGGTCAAGTACACATTTAGCGCATCTCCAGAGTGCTCGATAATGGTCGGTCTTGACCGCCGAATGGCATTTTGTCGTATAAAATTTCACACATTTACACAGAGTATATAAGCAATTTTAGAAAGGTTTTACATATGAGTTCATACCATATTAGAACAATTAGTCTATAGTAGTACATAAAACTTTCCTCTTACAGTACAAAGGGAAGTTAGGGTTGTAAAGCTTTTGAGAAGCAAATTAGAGAAGATTGGCTGGTGATAATCAACTAATTTGAATTCAATCTTGTTACTCATGACTGTTGATGCTATGTTAGGTATTAAATCTTTCATTTCTATCATGTGTGGCTAAAACCCCTATGTTGGGGGTGTGCTATTGATATAGGTTTTTGATTCATTTATTAGGTCTTGATATCTTGACTTATCTGTAGTTAATTTGAGTGAATTTATATCCATTCCTATAGTTAATCTATAATTTCAAGGTCACAAACTTGGGGCTTTATGTTAGATCTCTAATTGTTGCCTTAGCTGGAATGATAAAAGTGTGGAATGGATATAATGGCTAGAAACATCTAATTTCGCTCACCTCGACTACTCAAAAGCACAAGGGACAGTCGTCATCAACATAATGACCTAACTTTAGAGATCGGGGTCGAATCCATCAGGGAACAATGTGTCAGTGAATGAGTGGAGTAAGGACCTATGGCTATTAAATTTTGACTGGGCAGGTGAGTACCAAGCAGGAAGTCTAACTAAATTAGGGGAACTAAGCTAAGAGCTATCCTAAAAACAATTGGGTAATGATTGATCAAGCAAAGGAGCAAGGATAGGGGATATGAAATCAATCTAAATTCAGTCGATCCATCATACTTCGCACCAAATTAACCCTATGGGTACGCTAGGTCCCTTGTAATCACCCTCGCTAGGGAAGTGATGTTTTGCAAGGGCCAACTATGATCTCTTATGCGAGCCACTTAAAGAAACGCCTGGCTTGGGCACCCCAAAGCAAAATTCCCAAGACCTTAACCATTGAGTCCCTTTTGACGCTCTCAACTCATAAACCCATGATTACCAGACAATCATCTGCCTCAACTACACCCGCTTGAGCAATAATTCAAGATTTAAGTAGCTACCTCAAATCTAATTTATACAAGAAGATTAACATGAACCCATAAACCAATTCAAGACAATTAGAGCAATTTGGGAGAAACCCTCTTGATTTTGCAAGTAAATCATCAACTAAGCATGAAAACAATAGAAATAATCAAGACCAAATTATAAATTAACATCCAAGCTTCAATAAAATCTACAAATCAAACATTCAAGAATAAGGAAAGAACGAGTAAGTGAAAGATGAATACAAGTAAAGCCCAAACTCTTCAATTCACTCAAGGATTTGTAGGAAACTTGCTCTAGATCCTTACCCTAAATGAAAGTCTACACTAAGGTATATTTTTTTTCTTCAAATATGTGTGAATGTTCTTCTCTAAGAATCCTCTCAATCAACGTATGAAGAATAAGGGTTTGGAGTGCGTGTACGTGTGATTTTGGGACTGAAAATATGAATTTCCAGAATTACACCGATGTTAGTCACAGAACATTGAATGATCGGGATCAGTATTCTGTGATCGTAGAGGTTGTGTCTCCTTATGCTCTGCCTTCGCGCGTTGGTCTTGCACATTTGAGCCCCTCTACATGTTACAAATTCGCAATCACGGAGGCTATCTGCGACCAGGTAACATATTTTGCATATCATCTACTTTTGGCTCTAATTCAGATCAAATCTTCAATTCTTCTTAGCAACACCAAATCTAAACCATTGTACCTGCAACATACACCATTCAAAGCATAATTAGCCTCAAGTTATGAGATTAAAAATGCATAATAATAAGAAAAAAAACAAGAAATAAGTGCAAGCCATGCACTCATCAATACACCCAACTTAAGACTTTGCTTTCCCTCAAGCAAAACAAAACCAAACTCGAGCGGCTAGCAATTTAGGCACACAATCTCAATTCACTTTCAATATCTAGATCATGATAATGACAATGTTTGGTACCAATAATTAGCACATATATGTATATCCTTATCAAGCAACACTCTCACATTTCAAAATCATCTTTTTCAATTTAAAGAACATTTCTAGGGATGACCAAGTGACAACATAAATTCTCAAGGAGTGACTCAACTTCTAGTCAACTAACAAGTTCCACTTAACTCAAACTTAGGAAAACATTAATATCACCAATCTATGTCAATTTGCTTTGTCCTTATAAAGAAAGAACGTCCCAAAAACACACACAATATATATACAATGGATAAGAGACAAGGACTCAAACCCTCACACTCAACAAAAGAACATCTTGTGTGCACAAACGCCACTCCATAGGCTTGTCTTTATTTTCAATCAACACTGGCTCAATTTTATTTGGTTGAAAATCTCAAAGAAAATTTTTGTCTTATAATATTGGCTAAGGGGTAGGGTATGATACAATTTGGATAATAGTGACTAACTCTCCTTAAGATCTACATACAACATTTATTCTTTTTTTGAACTTTCCACTTATCTCTTTCTCATTTCACACCAATGTGAATTTAACCCTTCTTTTTCACTTAGGTGCTCCACTACAACCATTTTTCAATATTTTGGAGGATTCTTTTCACTCAAACACTTTTTCTTGATTTTCTTTTTATTTTGAAAGCACTCTTTTTCTTTTTCGTTTCATTCCTCCATTCATTTTTCTTTTTCTTATTCTCTTAACAAGCCTCCAAGTGGTTGACAACCTTCTTTTTTCTCCTATATCACCCCCAACGTAGGCTTAAAGACTCAATTTTCACTGTTGTGTTATCAAAATCAGTACTTTTGATGCGTAATACCTGGAATTTGGTGTATTCTCAATACGATGTTAGTGGATTTTTATGTGCTTTGTGTTTATTTGCAAGATTCTAGGGTTGACCTTGTTTTTGGGAAGATTATGCAGAAGTTTCTGATTTTTGATGATATACTTCTACAGGTCGTGAAGGAGCTTTTGTGCACAATTTTACTGAGGGCCTGATTTTCAGAAGTTTGTTCTATGAACATGCAGATGGCTCGTAAACTTATTTACGAGACATAGATCATGTTTCGTGCCCTGTGAATCAGCGAAGGAGAACTTTCTAAACATTCATCAAACAAACCACTCCTATAAGCTGTAGAACACTTTATGGGCCGTAGAGGGATGTTGTCGATCACAAGTCTAGTTTTGCAGTAACAAGGTACGAGAGCCCGACTACGGTTCGTGGAACATAATACGACCCATCAAGTTGTTTGTGAGGCGTGCCAACCTAGCTATCCTATTTTATTTAGGACTTGTGTTTTAAATATTCCAAATAGGTTTTTAGTTATTTTTTATTAAGTTTTTAGAGAGAGTTGAACAGCTTGAGACAAAAATAGTAATGTTGAGTTGAGAAACACTTGTACTTTGATTTGATCTTATAAACATGTGTTCTCATTGAAACTACGATTTGCTTGTGTTTAGTTCACTTGTGTAAGTGCTCTATTATGTTATTTCAATTCATAAACCTTGCATCTACACAAATCATGAGTATCTAAATCCACAATTAGGGTTATGGGAATCATGAAGAACTAACAAGGTAAAATTGGATAATTCATAATTCTTGGAATGTGTGCATGCATGTATTAATTAACTTTCTTCGTTTTGCATGTTTTCTTGTGGTGGCCAATATTAGAACTTGACTAGTGTTACTAACCTGACCAAGGTAGTAATGAATAAGAAAAGAGATTAATTATCAGGATTCGATTGATATGTTCTTGTCCAATCAACATAACTGGGCCAAGAGGACATTGTACTGGGAATAATAGGTAAGGATTAGTAATGCACACTGTGGAGATGGGCCAAGACATGTAGTGAAATTTTTCTCTCGCCTCGACCAAAGGGTTTGGTGAACTTAACTTACCATCATGCATACTACACACTAGAAAAGAATTAGGTTATCCAATGATGCTGAGTTGGGGAATCATGGGGAACAAAATACCCAAGTTTCTCTCCATATTGGTTAAATTCTTGTGTTAGTTAGGTTTATATTTCTACTTGTCATTAAAAACCCCTCTTTTTGGGCAGATGAGTAGGTTAATCAATAAAATTACATTAATTGAATTCTCCTTAGTCTACGTATTCCCTATGGGTTCAACCCTAACCTTAGTTAGGTTTCATTTCTTTACAATGACCTCTTTATCCTCAAAAAGGAGGTGTAACTTGAGTGACATCAAGATTTTTGTGTTGTTGCCAGGAAATATAGCTAGACTTGGTTAATTCAAGCGGTTTTGCATATTAATCCTTATTTCCCTCATTTTATGGATTTTGTTGTTTTTGTTTCTGTACATGGTATAAGTGTAGTGTATGGCCAACATGTGAAGTCGAGCAGACCCTTTACCCCTTTTGATCCAGATATCCAGAGAATGTTGAGAAGAATGGCCCAAGATAGCACCAACAACGTGGCTAATGCAGCTCTGAAAAGGAATGAAAATGAGAATGCTGACCATGAGAACCCACCACCAATTAAGGATATTACTCCACAGCCATAAGATTTCAGTGCCAATGCTTATCAGTGAAATCAGTATAGGTTGAATCCTATGGCTTTGGAGATGAATGGAGCTATTATGTTGCCACTACTATCGGCTGACACAAAGTTTATGGTCTCGAGTTGGCTACTTTAGATGCTACAGAATCATAGGCTATTTATGGGCTTACCATCAGAGGTCCTCATAGTCATCTACACAATGTTACATTCGTCTGCAAGGGTGCGATGGGAACATAAAATATGCCAATGGATGTTGTAGGATTTTGTATCTTCCTATTATCTTCTATAGGCAATGCAATACTATGGCTATCTAAGCTCCTGCAGATTTTGATTACCAGTTGGGCTGAATTGCAGAAGGACTTTCTGGAGAGGTACTTCCTGAGGTCAAAGAAGCTCAAGTTGAAAGATCAGATCAGCAACTTTGAGCAACTTCCTGGTGACTCGATTAGTATTACATGGGAGCAGTTTACTATGTGCTTGAGAAGTATCTCGGACCACAAGGTTATTGATGATGCCTGGGTGGAGATCTTCTACCGTGCCCTTGATGAAAATAGTCAGGCTTGTGCTGATACCATTATGGGGGACATGTTCTTAAATTAGCCATTCGCAAGTATTGCAGAAAGGATGATAGAGTGGTCAAGACTAATCGTGCCTGGAGGCAAAGAGATAGAGCATCTATAGGCATGGAGGTGATGATCAAGTATAATAAGGAGAGAGTTAATGCAGTGGTTCATCAGCCTCCACGTGCAGCCATGTATGATGATCCCTACTATGAGGAGGATACTTGTTTTATTACTAATCAGATAGGGGGTATCCAGACTAACGCACAAGGGTGTAATCAGGACTATTGGCGCCAAGGTCAAGGAAACAAATGTCAGAACATCAATCTAGATGGAGCTTCCAGAGACAATTACAGAAGATATTATGGCAGGAATTAGGGCTAAGATAGGGACACCAACTGGGGCTGAAAATATGGTTATAGAAATGGTCTATATGTCCCACTTACATAACTGCAACGTAGGTATGAGTAGCTCAAGAGTTTAGGAGATTTTTGATCGTCTGTTGAAGAATGCTAAGACACAAGATAAGACTCTGGGGGTATAAAATCTAAGATCTCCAGTATCAATTAGAAAATTGAGTCTTATTCTGTTGCTATCAAAAAGCTTGAACAAAAGTTTGGTCAAGTGTCAACTCAATTAAGCCATAGTCAGTGGGGTACACCGCCGATCAACACGGTTTAAAATCCTAAAAATGAAGGGCAATGCATTGTGGTTACTACTCGTGGTGGGAAGAGCACCATTGATCCTCATATGCTAGCTGATGAGGATGATGTTCGAGAGGAGATAGTTGCAGCTAAAGATGCAGATACAGGAGATGATCATAGCAAGGATGGGGTGAGTGAAGCTGCTGATGTGCCACAGAAGTTGAAGCCCATTCCTAGGCCACCTACTACTTTCCCTCAAAGAATTAAAACAAGGGAGGATGAAGGCAAGCTCAAGAACTTTATCTCCATGTTGAGATAACTCTCCATCAATATCCCTCTCATCAAGGTGTTGGAAAAGGCACTAGGGTGCAAAGTACATGAAGGACCTGGTTATGAAGAAGCACACCATGAGTCAGGAGCTCTCCCAAGAGCTACAACATTACAGTGCAATTGCTACGAGGTCCTTGGCCTAAAAGAGAGAAGATCCTGACGCTTTAACCATTCCCTGCACCATTGGAGATGTGGAATTTGCAAGGGAATTATGTGATCTAGGTGCCAGAATTAATTTGATGCCCCTTGCTGTCTTCTAGAAGGATGATCGGGAGCCCTTACTCCGACGAGCATGCGGTTATTGATGGTTGACCGCACGGTGAAGAAGACTGTGGGGTTACTGTATAATGTGCTTGTAAAAAAGTTAAAAAGTTCATATTCCCCCCCCCCCCTCATCTTCATGATCCTACATTGCAAAGTCAACTTTGATGTCCCAAACATCTTGGAAAGACCATTCCTAGCCACTGGGCGAGCACAAGTGGAAATGAAAGCTGGTCAACTCATGTTTAGATTGAATGACGTAGAAGTTGTCATCAATATCTTTTAGTGTATGAAGAGGCCAGATGATTTGAAGATTGAAGTCTACGCAATGGAGTAGTGTGAGTAAACTACATGTCCAAGTCATGTTGCGATAATAAATCAGGCGGTACATGGGAGCAACCAAAGATTTTTGATGTGATAGTTGTAGTTGTATCTTCATTTTCAATTTTTAGACTCATAGGTAATTTATTTTATTGTATTTTGGTTGTAATTTTTGACACTAAGTTGGTTACATATAGGGTAACATTGTGTTCTGTGAAGAATGTGCAGGTACATGGCTAAGTCAACCAATCTTGGTTTAGAATGGTATCTGGAAGTGCCTCTATGACATGTTCTATGGGCCGTAAATATCTTTACGACCAATACACCATATCATAGACATTTTCACTAAGCAGAAAAGTTGTGCACCCTAGTCCACGAGTCAACTTTATGACTCATAGATAAAACTACGGGTTGTGAATGGGGCTTGTGGATCCCAGATAAGCTTTTTGAATTTTTAACTAAGTGTTGGGGACTCTATGACCAACTCTACAAGTCGTACTTAATTTTTTTACTCGTACACTGGTCTATGAAATCCAGTCCTAAAAACTAGGGTTTTCATGTTCTACGAAATGACAATTCACGAGCCGTAAGATACTCTATGGTCTATAATTGGGGTTTCTAGAGTCCAGGCCCATTAATTTTTAATTGACCCGGTCAAAGAATAAATATTATGGTCAAAATATTTTGACCCCATTTGAGCCCTAATTTACGAATCGTACCCAACCATACCTCACCCCAAAACTTTCAATTATCGATGGTAACAACCCTACCATTTTCTAACAAGATTTTTTGGTGACCTAGGGTTTTTAGTGTTCATCAACCCCTTCATGGTTGTGAAGTGCACCACAATAATTAATAAGAGGCTATGAGGCACTTATGAAACATTCCCGTCTTTCGCGAATCATATCATGCCTTAGAGTTGTCTTAAGATTTTCCCTAACTAATGAATGGTTCTTCGAAATTTTCAAGATCATGCCAGCAAGATGTGTTCCTCCACCAATATATGTGAATGAGGACCAAGTTCCTCTGATTCCACAAGAAGATGTGGTTTCTTAGATGGAGTTGGCCATTTTCACAATGCAGGCTCAAGCTATGGCCAACGAAGTTAACCAAGAGGTTATCCTTCCTCCCCAAGAACCTACTCTATTTATTCCTAAGACTTATGAGGATTAACCCGCTCAAGTAACATGGTTCTAGGTAGATGAGGACCCAGTGGAGTTTATTGATGAGGCCTAACGAATTGTGGCCATTATGGGGTTACAACAAAATAAGAAGATCGAGCTCGTGGTCTATCAAGTTAATAGTATCCGCAAAGTATGTCATGATCAATGGGTAGAATAGAGGGGTGAAGAAGTGGGACCAACTTCTTGGAAGAGTTTAAAGGTGCCTTCCGACACTTGTTCTTTCTATTAGAGTTGAGGGATGCCAAGGTTAAAGAGTTAATCAATCTCATACAATGAACCATATGTGTATGGAAATACTCTCTCAACTTCAACAATCTATCAAAGTGTGCACCATTTATGGTTGCCGACCCATGGTCAAGGATGAACAAGTTTATCTTTAGAGTGACAGATTTGGTGTCCAAAAAGTGCAAAACTTCCATGCTAATGAAGGAGATGGATATCTCCCGCCACATGACATATATGGAGAAAATTAGAGATGGAAAGTTGAGTGAGCATGATAGGGAGTCCACAAAGAGGGATCGAATTGAGGGCGGTGGATTCTCCCACCAAAAGGCCGAAAGTGGCAGACACGGAAAGTTCTATGGTGGACAAAAGAAAGTGGGTCAAGGCTTGACCAATGTTTGTTCTCCAATGTTTAATAAAGACAAAGGCTTCGACCCCAAGGCACAAGGATATCTGGGTACTCATACTTCTCCAAATTATAAGAAGTGTGAAAAGCTCTACAAAAGGGAATGCCTAGTCAGTTCCAATACATAGTTCAAGTGTGGCATGCCCAGCCATCATGCCCAAAGATTGTAGGAGTAGTAGTGGTACTAGGCCTCAAGTCTGAGGAGTCTAAGGCGAGCAAGCCCAAAAAGGTTCTCAATGCACCAACTAGTTTTATGCCTTGCATGTTTGACAAGAAGTAAAAGAGACTATGGATATTATCATCGGTATGTTGAAAGTTTTCAATTATGATATGTATACCTTGTTATTTCTAAGAACCAATTTGTCTTTTGTAACTCCTTTACTTTTGAGAATAGATTGAATGTATGTCTCAAAGTCTTACTTGAACCATTAGAAGTTTGTACTCTTGTGGGTGATTCTATCATTGCTAGAAGTGTCTATAGAGGTTTTCCTGTGTCAATCTTGCATAAAGTTATCCCTTGTGATCTTGTAGAACTCGCCATGGTTGATTTTGATGTCATTCTAGGGATTGAATGGTTACATGCCTCCTATGCTTCCATTCATTGTAGGACCCTTAGAGTCAAATTTCAATTCTCACATGAGCCCATTATTGAATAGAAGGGTAGTAATTCAGTGTGCAAGAGCCAATTTACCTATCTCAAAGCCTATAAGATGATTCTAAAAGGTGTGTTTATCAAGCTTTTGTCTCTTGAATTAGTTCCCTTTATCAATAAGTTCTCCAATGTCTTTCCCAAATATTTGCTTGGCATTCCTTTCTAAAGAAAAATAGATTTTGGAATAGATCTTCTTCACGATATCCAACCTATCTCTATTCCTCCTTACTGAATGGCCTCTCTACAGTTAAAAGAGTTGAAAGAATAATTGAAGAACTTGTTAGAGAATGGATTTAGTAGATCAAGTAGGTCTATGGGTGCTCCCGATATGTTTGTGAAAAAGTGGAAGGGGTTGCTTCGGATGTGCATATATAATTACTAGCAATTGGACAAGGGAACTATAAAGAACAAATATCCACTTTTGGTGATAGATGGCATGTTTGACTTATTGCAAGGAGCTAGACACTTCTCCAAGATTGATATTTGGTCCGGCTATCATCAACTAAAGGTGAGGGAGTGTGATATTCCAAAAATAGCTTTTTGGATAGGGTATGGACTTTTCAAATTTTTGGTTATGTCATTTGATTTGACTAATGCACTGGAAATATTTATGAATATAATGAAAAGGATTTTCAAGCCCTACCTTGATGCTTTTGTGGTTGTCTTCATGGATGTCATTTTGGTGGACTCTTGGAGTTGGGAAGAGCATATGAATCATTTATGGATTGCGATTCAAACCTTGGACGAAAGGTAATAGTTTGCCAATTTTAACAAGTGTGAGTTTAGGTTGGAAGAAGTTACATCGCATGTGGTATTTGGTAAGGGATTAGGATTCGTCCTAAGAAGATAGAGGCAGTGAAATATTGGCCTAGACCATTAACTCCTTCAAACATTAGGATTACTATGGATATAGCTGGGTTAGGATGTTTGTTGAAAGGCTCCCTTCTATTTCATTACCATAGACAAAGCTGACTCAAAAAAAGGCAAAGGTCATATGGATGTATGCAAAGCATTATCAAACCTTGAAATATCAATTAACTTCAGCTCATATGTTGACTATTTTGGAGGGTACCAAAGGATTTGTTGTCTATTGTGATGCTTCACTGGTTGATTTTGAATGTGTGTTGATGCAACATGGAAAGATGATAGCTTATGCCTCAAGGAAATTGAAGGTGAATGAGAATAACCACTCAAACCATGATGTTGAGCTTGTAACGATTGTCTTTGCATTGAAAATTTGGAAACGTTATCTTTACGGTGTGCATGTGGATATGTTCACTGACCACAAAAGTCTCCAATATGTGTAGAGCCAAAGGGACTTCAACATAAGGCAAAGAAGGTGGTCAGAGCTTCTTAATGATTATGAAATGAGTGTGATGTATCGTTTAAGTAATGCTAATGTGGTAGCCGATGCCCTTAGTAGGGTGTCCATGGGTAGTGCGTCCCATAGTAAAGAAGGGAAGAAGAAGCTAGTGAAAGATGTGTACTATTTAGCCTATTGGGCGTTTGATTGAGTTACTCTAATAAAGGTGGTGTTCCTCTGAAAAATGGTTCCAACTCATCCTTGATAGGATGTTGAGGCCAAGAAAGACTTAGGCTCGACATCGATGGAGTTGAAGAAATAGGTGGTGGAAAAAATAATAGAGGACTTTCCTCAAAGGGGAGATGGGGTCCTTAGTTTCCAAGGGCGGATATGCATTCCTTATATTGGTAGCATAAGAACGATCATTTTGGGTGAGGTACATAATTAAAATATTCCATTCATCTGGTATCCACCAAGATGTATAGAGACCTATGGGAGGTGTATTAATGGAACGGAATGAAGAAAGAAATAGAAAGAATGTCAAAATTTTCAATAAGTGATGAACATCAAAGTCTGGGTGGCCTTGCCCAAGACATTGAAATCTCCACTTAGAAGTGAGAAGATGTAAACATGAACTTTGTAGTAGGGTTTCCCCATACTCAAAAACAATATGCCTCTATTTGGGGGATTATGGATAGAATGAAACATTTGGCTCACTTTCTACCGGTCAAGACTTCATATAGTGTTCAAGAGTATGCCAAGTAGTATATTCGAGAGTTTATAATGTAGCATGGTCTTCCATTGTCCATTATATCATATCATAGTGCCCAATTAACTTCTTACTTTTGAAAGTCATCTCAAAGGGGATCTTGGTACCAAGGTAAAATTGAGTACCGCTCTCCATCCTCAAATCGATGGACAAGCCAAAAGAAAAATTCATACACTTGAGAAAATGTTGAGGGCTTTTATGTTGGAGTTCAATGGTTATTGGGATGACCATCTATCACTTATTTTGTTCACCTACAACAATAGCTATCACTCTAGCATAGACATGGAAGTTTAAAGCCTTGTATGAGAGGCGATGTAGGTCTCTGGTGGGCTGGTTAAAAGGTGGTGAGATTGCCTTGATAGGACTCGACTGTAATGACCGCAAAAAGTGTCGAAAATGTGCCTCGAAAATGCCTAGAATCATATTTCCAATATATCTCAAACTTCGTGTGTTATTTCAAAAATCTAACTTCCTATTTTTGTTCAGGGGTCAAATTTAAGGGGGGGGGGGAAGGTCTAACCTCGATTTTTGAGCGACAGATTCACAATTTCAAATTTCAAATTTTCAATTTCCAAAGAGGTTAGCGCGTTATAGGCGCGACGCGCTTCAGTGTTTTTTCTGTTCAGTTTTTCCAAGTTTGGTCCAAGACTTTTGGTCTTGGTCCTAAGTGTTCCCATACGTGAAAATACTTGTACTTAGCCATTTTTCACTCTCATACCATTCAAAACATTTCCCAATACTCATTCAAACACTTAGCCAAATATTTTACTCCTAAATTCAAGTTTCAAAACTCATCCGGCTCTAAGGATTTCCTCTGAAGCTTCAAGTCTCCATCCACAATCTTCATCAAGCTTATCTCCAAAGCTAAGGTATGTGGGTTTCTTTCATGGATTCCTTTCATCCATAATGCCCAAGCTTCCTTTTCACAAAAATTGCATGATTTAAAATTAATTTACTCATGGGGTCTAATTTATTATGAAATTCACTTCACACTATGTTGGTGTTTATGAAATTGTGACTGTTTTGCCATGTTTTGGGCTATGATGTAAGATCTATTGTGGGAATTGATGAAGGTTTTTGATGTATATTGCGTGTGGGTGTTACCAAGTATCTATTGATGGTTTTACATTGGATTCTCTAGCATGATTTCACTTTTGAATTGCATAGTTTTATACTAGCACTACACCCCCTCTAAGTGTTTGATTAAATGTCCAACTTAAGGTTCTTGAGGAATTGATGCTCCAATGAATTTCTTATGAGTTGAATGACTATAGGATAATGAAAGGAATGAATATATGTGTATTTCAAACATGTAAAGCACCTATGGTATTGCATGTATAGCTAAGCCTTTTTTCAAAAATTATTTCTCTTATGACCCTTTTTATATTAATACTAAGGTAATATTTGATGATGATCTATTCTTATGTTTGAATTGTTGGGCTCTCATGTTGATATGTTCTTGGAAATTTTTGATGAGTTATTGGGTTCTTATGCTAAGGTTTATGCTATTGTCAATTGTGAAGCCAACTAGAAGGGGTTATGAACTATGCTATATGCTTTACTCTCTAGTGCAAGGCCAATTCCTACATGTAGGGGTTATGAACTATGTTGTACACCTTACCCTCATGTAAGAATCAATGCTACTCACTTATTCATATCCATATATAGGGGTTATGAACTATGTTGTACTCCTTACCCTCATATATGGTTGAGGATATGCAAGGTACACACATGTAGGGGTTATGATCTATGCTACCTTTACCCTCATGTGCTTTTAACTTACTCATTTCTACATGCAGGGATTATGAACTATGTTTTACTCCTTACCCTCATGTATGATTTGAGGTTATGCAATGTACTCATACGAAGGGGTTATGAACTATGTGGAATGCCTTAACATTATATGCACACATGTAGGGGTTATGACCTATGTTATGTTCTACTCATTATCTCTTGTTTACATGTAGGGGTTATGAACTATGTTATCTCTTCACCCTCATGTACTACCCATTACTTACTAGAAGGGGTCATGCCCTATACTATATTCCTCACCCTCTAGTACAAGGTATTTGGATGATTTAAGTATGTCACACTTATCATGTTAAACGAGCTTTGTAAGTATGGTTATTTTCAAGTATGTTTTACTACTTGCATTGTTGATGCATACTATATTGCTATTATGCTATCTATTGCTCATGATCATGTCTTTTGATTATGTTGCCTAATTCTTGTTGCATTGTATCCTACATACTTAGTACATTTTAATGTACTAACGCATACTTTATGCTTACATGATGTCACAATGTAGGAACCGGAGCGCTACTTAGGCATCTCCACCCACATGGCTAGTACTGTTTCACTCAAGCTCATTGGTGAGTCCTCTATACTGGGAATGTTACTTATGATCTCTTGCTATGTATTAAAACTTTCTTTCTTTTATGTATACCTTGACTACGAGGGTGAGCCCAGTTGCTTGTCTTGGCCCCTGCTAAGTATGTATGTTTAGAGGTGTTGTTGGATATGTTATGTATCTATGCTATAAGTCTTGACTCTCTTGTTTCTTAATGTTTATGACATGGAGGTTTACCCTTAGTCCCATTTCCCTTTCTTTATGTTTATCTCTTGTTATCATTTTAATTGCTTCCGCAATAAGGATATGTAATCATACGCTATGAGGCTTATTTGCTGTTCCTTTGGGTTCCCTATTCACCGATCACGTCTAGGCCCTAGGCTTGGATCGTGACAAAGATGGTATCAGAGCAATAGGTTGTTAGATCCTCAAATTCCTACAAACCGCATCAATTAGAGTCTTATTCATGATTATTTTGTGCACCACAACTTTGAGTAGGAGGCTGTGAGACATTTTAGGAGATGTTTCCCTTCTTCATGTACTAAGTCATGCTATAGAGTTGAAGTAAGTTCCACCCCCCTCCCCCAACAATTGTTCTTTGTTATGCTATTTGATCATGCCTAACACAAGAGGAAAAAGAGCCCGTGCTCCCATGGGACAACTGGCTGATGGAGAGCATCGGAAGGCTCTTACTTTGCTTAGACAAGTTGTGGCCAACCAAGCCAATCAAGGGGCCCAAGCCCCTAATGCTCCTACACTGGCTTCTCGGGTGAGAGACTTCATGAGGATTATCCCATCGGAGTTTTATTGGTCAAGGGTGGATGAAGACCCACAAAAAATTATTGATGAGACTTATAAGGTATTGGCTATCATGGGTATTAGATCAGAAGATATAGCAGAGTTGGCGGCCTACCAACTCAAAAGGGCAACACAAACATGGTACAATCAATGGAGGAAGGAGAAGGGAGTAAACAATGTAGTTCTATGGGAAGAGTTCAAGGTGGCCTTTGTTAATCAGTTCCTTCTTCTTGATCTTAGGGAAGCTAAATTGGTACAATTCATGAATTTGAGACAAGGGTCAATGAGTGTGATGGAGTATACCCTCAAGTTCAACCAACTCTCTAAGTATGCTCCTCACTTGGTTGCCGACCCAAGGGCTAGGATGAACAAGTTCGTGATGGGTGTCTCCAACTTGGTGAATGAATAATGCCGGTCCACTATGTAGATTAATGATATGAATTTGTCCCGCCTCATGATTTATGCCAAACAACTTGAGGGTGAAAATCTTAGGAAGAAGAGGAGTAAAGAGTACAAGAGGGCTCGATTTAAGGGTGACCGGTTCCTACAAGGTATCAAGTTTCAAAGCCAAGGGTCTTCTAGTGCTCCAAACAAGAGGCTTGCTATGGAAGGAACGGATAGACCAAGGTTCCAAGAAGGCTATAGTGGAATGAGTTTTCCAAAATGCCCAAAATGTGAAAAGCATCATCATGGCAAATGCTTAAAGAATTCAAGAACATGTTACTGGTGTGGGAAGGAAGGTCACAAGCTTATTAATTGTCCTTATGTCCGGAACAAGGGCAAGGAGGGCCGTTCTCAAGGTCAAGGTGGTCATGTGAATCAAGAGGCCCAAGGTGGGCATATTTATCAAGGAAGTGCTCCGAGACATAATCACCTCTATGCTCTTCAACGAGGCAAGGGGTGGATGAGGCACCCGATGTTGCTACCGGTATGTTGAAGTTTCCTTTTTGTTGCGAGTAGACTTCATGAGTGTTCGAGGTGGTTATGTGGACTTTTGGTGCATATCCCATTAGTGAGTCTGTTGTTGCTAGAAAGGTCTATGAAAATTGTTTCACGGTCATGTTGCATTTAGATCTTGATTTAGGGCTTTGTTGGATTAGATGTGGTGGATTTTGATAATTATACTTGGATGGATTGATAGCATGCATGTTGTGTCTCTGTTGATGATGGGGCCCGTAGAGTTAGATTCCAATTCCCTAATAACCCATCTTTGAGTGGTAGTGAAGGGGTAAGTCCATTTCTTGTTTTAGGGTACAATTAATCTCCAAGGGATTGCATTTATCATCTTGTAAGAGTTTGGGATGTTGAGCCTAAGTTATTTCTATTGAGTTATTTACAGTGACCAATGAGCTATTGAATGTCCTTTCCAGTATGTTGTATTTGGGGTGGTATCTTTTTGTTTGACTTATGCACCGGTCATGTCTACAGGTCTCATGAATAGGGTCTTTAATCCCTACCTTATTACGTTTGTGGTGGTCCTTATTGATGATGTGTTGATTACTTCTGGAAGTGAGGAAGATCTTGTGAATCATTTGAGGGTGATGTTGTGAATTCGGAGGAGGTGAGGTTGCTTGTTAATTATGGAAAGTGGAGACCTTTGGGTTGCAAGAAGGTGGTTGGAGGAGTTCACCAGTTGATTAGGTTGGGTGAGGTTGCGAGTGGTGGTATAGTGGCTTTGATGGTGCCGAATCTTCTATGGTTAAAGGCATCTAGTTAAATAAGGCTTTAATTTCCATCTTGATAGAGTTGGAGGTCTTGGTGAGGGGTGATTGAGTGGAGGTTGTCTCCCAAGGGGGAGATGGTAGTTCATGGTACCAAGTAGACTAGGTGTGGTTAAGGTTGACAAATGAGTTTTGGTTGTAAGTCCTTATAGAGTGCGGAGGAAGATTGGTAAGGTTGCGTACGAATGGGAGATGCCTATGGATATGGTGATGGTTTGTCCGACTCTTCATGCTTCTAGGTTGAGGGGATGTGTGATGACTCTAGTGCTATAGAACTCCTTGGGGTTGTGGGTGTTGTGGAGGATAAGTTAACTTAGGAAGAGGTCCCGGCGGAGGAATTGGATAGAAGGGTGGAAGAGGTTGATTGATAAGGATGTGGTGTTCGTTAAGGCTCTTTGGAAGGTTCCTCTAGTCGAAGGTGTCTTTCAGGGAGCGGGTATGGAGAAATAATATCTGTATCTTCTTCATTTCTACTCCAGCTTATGATGACATGTCAAGTCCTTTCATAATTTCAAGCCTTATGATTCAGCCCCTATATCATTAGCATGCATCAACATTTATGTTAACAAGTTCATGACGATGTTTGACACTTATGTTGATGTTTTGAAAATTGTGGTTTAAATATATTGTTGTGTTCTCATTGAGGCTGATTTGTTCATGATTACTCTTCTCATATATGTTCCTTTGACATTCAGGAATGAATGTCCCCAAAGGGGAGATATTGTAACAACCCCAAAAAGTTTCCAAAAATGTGCCTCGAAATGCCCAGAATCGTATTTCCCATGTATCTCAAAATTCATGCTTTATTTTGAAAATTCAACTTCATATTCTTGTTCAGGGGGTCAAATTTAGGGGGACAAGGGTCTAACCCCGATTTTTGAGCGAGCAATTCACAATTTCAAATTTCAAAGTGTCAATTTCCAGAGAGGTTAGCGCGTTACAGGCACGATGCGCCTCAGTGCTTTTTCTGTTTAGTTTTCCAAGTTCAGTCCAAGACATTTGGGTCCTGCGCCTAAGTGTTTCCATGCGTGAAAATACCTATATTTAGCCATTTTT
Organism: Solanum medicagineum; assembly: GCA_026153255.1. Taxonomy (NCBI): domain Eukaryota; kingdom Viridiplantae; phylum Streptophyta; class Magnoliopsida; order Solanales; family Solanaceae; genus Solanum; species Solanum medicagineum. The sequence goes on from JAPFFP010042982.1 coordinate 29,634, forward strand.
AACCCTCATATCATTCAAAACATTCCCCAATACTCATACAAACATTAGCCAAATATTTTACACCTAAATTCAAGTCTCAAAACTCATCCGTATCTAAGGATCTCCTCTCAAGCTTCAAGTCTCCGTCCCCAATCTTCATTAAGTTCATCTCCAAAGCTAAGGTATGTGGGTTCTTTCATGGGTTCCTTTCACCCATGATTCCCAAGTTTCCTTTTCTCAAAAATTGCATGATTTAAAGTTAATTTACTCATGGGTCTTATTTATTATGAAATTCACTGCACACTATGTTAGAGTTTATGAAATTGTGACTGTTTTACCATGTTTTGGGCTATGAATCTAAGACCTATTGTGGGAGTTATTGAAGGTTTTTGATGTATATTGCTTGGGGTGTTACCAAGTATCTATTGATGGTTTTACATTAGATTCTATAACATGATTTCACTCTCAAAATGCATCATTTTACACTAGCAGTACACACCCTCTAAGTGTTTGATAAAATGTCCAATTTAAGGTTCTTGAGGAATTGATGGTCCAATTCATGTCTTATGAGTTGAATGTCTATATGGTGATGAAAGGAATGAATATATGTGCATTTAAAACATGCAAAGCACCTTTGGTATTGCAAGTATGAAGCTAAGCCTTTTTTCAAAAATTATACATCTTGTGAGCCTTTTTGTGTTAATACAAGGGCAATGTTTGATGATGATCTATTCTTATGTTTGAATTGTTAGGCTCTCAGGTTGTTATGTTCTTGGAAATTGTTCATGAGTTATTAAGTTCTTATGGTAAGGTTTATGCTACAATCAATTGTGAAGCCTACTAGAAGGGTTATGAACTATGCTATATGCTTTACCTTCTAGTGCAAGGCCAAATCTTAAATATAAGGGTCATGAACTATATTATACACCTTATCCTCATATAGAAACAATGCTACTAACTTAGTCATATACATATGTAGGGGTTATGAACTATGTTATACTCCTTACCTTTGTATATGCTTGAGGTTATGCAAGGTACACACAAGTAGGGGTTATGATTTATGCTACCTTTACCCTCATATGCTATTCACTTACTCATTTCTACATCTAGGGGTTATGAACTATGTTGTATTCCTTACCCTCATGTATTATTTGAAGTTATACAATGTACTCATATGAAGGGGTTATGAACTATGTGGAATGTCTCGCCCTCATATGCACACATGTAGGGGTTATGACCTATGTTACATCCCTACCCTCATGTGCTACTCGTTAACTCTTATTTACATGTAGGGATTATGAACTATGTTGTCTCTTTACCCTCATGTACTACCTATTACCTACTAGAAGGGTTTATGCCCTATGCTATATTCCTCACCTTCTAGTATAAGGTTTTTGGATGATCTAAGCCTGTCACCTTACTATGTTAAATGAGCTTTATAAGTACGGTTATTTTGAAGCATGTTTTCTTAGAAGCATTTTTCATGAATGCCATATTACTATTATGCTATCTATTGCTCATGATTATGTATTTTGATTATATTGCCTATCTTTTGTTGCATTGCATCCTAAATGCTTAGTACATTCCAACTTATTAACGCATACTCTATGCCTACATGATGTCACCATGTTGGAGCCGGAGCCTCGCTTGAGCATCTCCACCCACGTGGCTAGTACGGTTTCATTCAAGCTTGTTGGTGAGTCCTCCATTCCGGGGACGTTACTTATGATCTCTTGCTATGTATTAAAACTATCTTTCTTTTATGTATACTTTGACTGTGAGGGTGAGCCTGGTTGCTTGTCTTGAGCCCCGCTAAGTATCTATGTTTAGAGGTGTTTTTGGAAATGTTATGTATCTATTCTATGAGTCTTGAATCTCTTGTTTCTTGATGTTTATGACATGGAGGTTTACCCTTAGTCTCATTTCCCCTTGTTTATGCTTAAATTTTATTGTCATTTTAATTGATTCCGTGACCAAGGATGTGTAACGATATGCAATGAGGCTTGTTTGGGGTTCCTTTGGGTTCCCCATTTGTCGGTCACCTCTAGGCCCTAGGTTTGGGTCGTGACATCGACTTGGTTATGGATGCTATAGAGAAGGTGACACTCATAAGTAAAAAGTTAAATATGGCTCAAAGTTTTTGAAATTCATACTCTGATATTAGAAGGAGAGACCTTGAGTTACATGTCAATGATTGGGTCTACTTAAAGGTTTCTCCCATGAAGGGTGCGATCCAGTTTAGTAAGAAAGGCAAATTGATACCTCGGTATGTAGGGCCTTATAACATTGTTAAGTGGGTCGGTAAGGTGGATTATGAATTAACGTTCCTATTAGAGATGAGTATGGTTCATCCGGTGTTGCAAGTGTCAATGTTAAGGAAGTTTATAGGTGATCCAAATTCCATAGTTCCTTTGGAAGATGTGCGTGTGGAAGAAAGTTTGAGTTATGAAGATGATCCATTTGAGATTCTTGACCGATAATTGAAAAATTTTCGAAAAAAGAAGTTGCATCTGTCAAAGTCCTTTAGAGGAATCCAAAAGTTGAAACTGGAACTTGGAAAGTTGAAGCAGAAATGATGAAATGATACCCTCGTCTCTTTCATTTTTCTCAAGCCTAAGGTCTTAAGTTACTCTTGCCCGAAAACCTTAAATTTCCTGTGTTTTAGTTTTTGTGTCATTTATGCATACTTACATGCTTGTGAGACTACATCTGAATGATATTTAAAGATGAGTTTGAAATTCCTATGAAAATGATGTTTAAGTTGTATTTTGTATTCAAGCTAGGTTGTTAGTTGTTTCTTTAGTCTTTCCAAGCTTGCGGTTATCACAGTCGAGGACGAATGTTCCTAAGGCGGAGATATTGTAAGGCCTCATTGGTTAAATGGTCGGAATTATGATGAGAAGGGCAGGAAAAGGAATGTAATGCGACACAATATTAGCCAAACTATAGCTCATGGTTAGAATTACAGGTTGTAACAAGTCTCCAAGAAAGGGGTCAGGGACTTGGTGAAATTTGGAAGTTTGAGATGAATATATCAAAAAGTGTATATGACCAGGAATTATGGTCTTAGACTTAGACTCGTAAACTAAAGACCTAAAAATTGGTTATTGAAGTTTGGGAAGTGTCACTAGTTAAAAGAACTTTTATGGGTCGGGGTTGATTTTACCAGTTGTCAAAGGGTCTCGTGGTTTGGTTTCCAAGAGCGTAACAAATTTCGTAGTATGGGATAGGAATATGAGGGGGTTTACAACCTATTGCTTATTTTATGAGCTATAGAAGGTGTCCACAGATTGAGATTCAGATACATGTTTCAGGGGTCAAAATGTATCCAGAATGAAATTCCCAACGTACGACCCATAGATCAATGATTTCCTCCATAGAGTGCCCCTGATATTTTTTAGTGAAGGGAATATTCAAATTTACCAAGTGTTCGAAGCTCAATACTACATCGTTTTATGCCTAATTTCCCCCATATCATCCCTAACTTTTCTCCAAGAAGAGCGTCAGGGACTTGGTGAAATTTGGAAGTCTGAGATGATTATATTAAAAAGTGTCTATGACCCATCAAAAGAATTATGGTTGTAGACTTAGACTCATAAACTAAATACCTAAAATTTGGTTTTTGAAGTTTGGGAAGTGTCACTAGATGAAAGACCTTTTATGGGTCGTGGATGATTTTACCAGTTGTCAAAGGGTCTCGTGGTCTAGTTGCCAAGAGGGTAACAAATTTCGAAGTATGGGATAGGACTACGAGGGGGTTTACAACCTATTGCTTATTTTATGAGCTATAGAAGGTGTCCACAGATTGAGATTCAGATACATGTTTTAGGGGTCAAAATATAACCAGAATGAAATTCCCAACTTACGACCCATAAATCAATCATAAATTTAGTCCGTAGAGTGCCACTGATATTTTTTAGTGAAGGGAATATTCAAATTTACCAAGTGTTCGAAGCTCAATACTACATCGTTTTATGCCTAATTTCCCCCATATCATCCCTAACTTATCTCCAAGAAGGGGGTCAGGGACTTGGTGAAATTTTGAAGTCTGAGATGAATATATAAAAAAGTGTCTATGACCCATCAAAGGAATTATGGCCGTAGACTTAGACTCGTAAACTAAAGACCTAAAATTTGGTTTTTGAAGTTTGGGAAGTGTCACTAGATGAAAGACCTTTTATGGGTCATGGTTGATTTTACCAGTTGTCAAAAGGTCTCGTGGTTTGGTTGCCAAGAGGGTAACAAATTTTGAAGTATGGGACAGGACTACGAGGGGGTTTACAACCCATTGCTTATTTTATGAGCTATAGAAGATGTCCATAAATTGAGATTCAAAAACATGTTTCAGGGGTCAAAATGTAACTAGAATGAAATTCCCAACCTACGACCCATAAATCATTCATAGATTTGGTCAACAGAGTGCCACTGATATTTTTTAGTGAAGGGAATATTCAAATTTACCAAGTGTTCGAAGATCAATACTACATCATTTTATGCCTATTTTCCCCCATATCACCCTTGACGTACTCATTCCACTCTCATTCTCTCCTATTCCTAGTTGCTCTCTACATTTTTCCTAAGTCGATTCCTTTGAAGGCTCAGAAGAAAGCTAGGGTTATAAGGTCTTCTTACCCAAATCTCAAACTTCTCTTTTCATCTTTTACCAAGATATATGGGTTTGGATTTGTGGGTTGCTTTCATCCATAAAGCTCTAGTATGTTCTTTCATGTATTTAGCTTTTAAGTTATGAAAACTTTAATGGTTGCATGATATATCTTTAAATATTAATATTATGATGTAATTTTAGTTACATGAGCTATGTAAAATGAAATATTATTATATGTTATGAGATTGATGATCCAGAAGATGAATTTTATGTTTTCCTTATCTAGGGTTTTGAATTTTATGGTGGGTTATTTTATGAATGATTTGAATAATGAGCTTTATGAATTTTAAGCATATTCCTCTTGCATCATATGTTTTAAAAGCTTACATGCATTAATCCACCAAGTCATAAGTAAAGTTCTCTAATGAAGCGTGCTATGAATGATAAGGGACTTCAATAAGAACATTTATGGAAGTTTCTAAAAATTTCTATGTGATGTTATTAAAGATGGTGAAAGGATAATTCTCACCAAAGATGTACCCTTTTTGTTATAAAAGGACAATTCTCATCAAAGATAGACCCTCTTATGAGCCTCATTTACAAGTTATGGTTCAAACCACGGGTCACAGACAAGGCTCGTGGATTGGGTAGGAAGGGCGAAAAATTTGGCCCTAAGTGTACGGGCAATCTAAAGGGGTATTTATGATCTATAAAGAGAACTACAAACCATAAAAATGGATTTGTGATTGAGGTCTGGGTTGATCAAGTTAAGGTTTCTGAATCATGGTCTATGTATGAACAGGTTGAGTCATAGTTGGTTTTACGAGTCATAAAAAGGGCTCATAGTTTGGGTGCCCAAGTTTGGAAATTTTTCCAAGTGCTGGGTTATTTTACAAAAGACTGTAAACCATTCTACGAGTCTTAAAGTGGGCTCGTAGATTGAGTTTCAGAGAGAATTTCTGAGGGTTAAAAATGTAAGGATGAGACCCCCTATTTACGACTCTTGGCCTAATCTATGACCCATAGATGAATAGACTTTAATGAAGGGTACTTTTGATATATCCATGTGTCCTAAACCTAATACTACATCATTTTGAGCCCAATCCTCAACCATAACAACCCTAACTCACCCTATACACTCTCATTCATCCATATTCAAATTCTCTCAAAATTTATAAGTCAAAGAATACTCCCCAAGGAAAGAAGAACATCTATGGTTTCACCAAGTCTCCTCCCACAAACTTTAAGCTTCTCTGAAAGACTACAAATTAGGTATGTGGGTTTGATTTATGGAGCCCTTCCATCCATAAAACTCAAGTATATTCCCAATATCTATATGTTTAAGTCATGGTATTATTATGAGTTGCATGCGAACTTCCATAAATGATTATATAAAGATGTATTTTTAGTATTATAGGCTATACTGATACAATGTTATGAGATGCTGTGAATTTCTATAGTTTTCAAATTGGATTTCATGATGGCGCTATCTAGGGTTTTGAATGTATAAATGTGGGTTGTCTTAGAGTGGTTTTAGCTTGATGAATTTCATAGATTTATTGCATAATACTCTTGAATTGCATGTTTTTTTTATAAGTTTACTTGGATGGAACTATAAGATTTAAGATAAGTTCTTATATGAATTATACTACAGTTAATAAAGGCCTCCAAGTATGATACAAAATTGTAATGTAAGTTTGTAAAGTATGTTATGATGCCCTTTATGATGTTTTAAGATGGTGAAAGGACAATTCTCACCAAAGATGGACCCTCCTGTGAAAGGACAATTCTCACTTGATGGAATTCCTAAGTTAATGAGCTATTCATATCATTGTTTCTAAGCTTATGGATGCATGGTTATTTCTAATGTTTTAAAGTATCCCGTGGGCCTCTACTTAGCATCGAATGGGGCATTGAGGTGGGGTTCAGTATGGGAACCTTAGAAGCAACCTCTTGTCTCACTGTCTATGACCCACCATAGGAGCCTTTATAAGCTACGACTAGTGGATACACAATAGCAAAGTTAAAGTTAAGCTATGCATGCATAAGTCAATGAAGCTCCATATGGAAAGTAGTCTCCTCACTAGTGTAGGGGGTTATGTTGGATTCCATGTAATATCACCATGGTTTTAAATGTGAATCACAGTCTCCTCCCACTTAATTATGTATATAATGTTTATGATATTTCAAATCATGTTTCACTTGATGCATTGATCATTCATTACATATTGAGCTTTTCTCTTTGATTATGATTAAGCATATTGCCTACGATGACATCATTATTTCATGTATGATGACACTATAATTTCATGTATGATGACATTATAATTTCATTTGTGTATTTGTGTCCCACATATTTAGTACACTCAAAGTACTAATATATATTTTTCTTGTATGATATTACCCTGTAGGGACCTACATTACTCCTCCTCTAGCACGTGGCTAGATTTTGGACGATTAAAGACTAGTAGTTTTGATGAGTCGTCTAGTTTGAGGACAACACCTATTTCCATTCAAGCTTGTAATTTTGAGACTTTTACTTTCTGTGTTGTATCTCTTTGCTACAAATGCTTGAGGGTGAGCTTTGAAGAGTCTTAGCCCTGCCAATTTATTATCTAGATGGTATGTTTGGACAAAATGTATGAAGTTTAAGTTGGTTTATTTTCCATGGATTTTATGATTGATTGATCCTTAGTCCCATTTTCCCATTTTAAATTCTGCTTTTTTATGTTTAATGCCTATGAATGCTAAAAGGCTTGGGTGAACTGCCTTTAAGTTTCTCACTCGTCGTGTTATGACTAGGTCCTAGAATAGGTCATGACAAATTTGGTATCAAAGTAGAATGTTTTAAAATGATCCTTGGATGTCCAACATACCACATCAAATAGTCTTTTTCATGGTTATGAAGATAACCGCAACTATGCATGAGGGGTTATGTGGTGTTTAGGAAATTTTACCCTTTTTCATCATTCATGTCGTGTATTCAAAAATTGCCTAAGGTTTCCCCTATCTAATGACGTTTCCTTTGCAATTTTCTTGATCATACTGCCAAGAAGAGTTCCTCCATCAATAGATGTATACAATGATCAAGCCCCACCTATTCCACAAGAAGATGGACTCTGTCATGTAGAATTTTGTGTTGCCTTTACCATGTTGCCTTAGCTTGTGTCCAACCAGTCGACCAGGAGGTTGTCCACCCTCTCCAAGAACCTACCCGGCAACTAGGATCCGGGATTTCATGAGGATGAACCCACCCGAATTTTATGGTTCCAAGGTTGATGAGGATCCAGTGAAGTTCACTTATAAGTCCTCTCACATTGTGGCCATTATTGGGGTACCATTGAACGAAAAGGCCAAGCTTGTGGCCTATCAACTCAAGGGCATGCCTATGGTGTAGTATGACCAATGGGTAGAATAGAGAGGTGAAGCAACACTAATAACTTGGGAAGAGTTCAAGGGTGCCTTCTTAGATCGGATCTTTCAGTTGGAGCTAAGGGAGAAGAAAGTGCAAGAATTCATCAACCTAAGGCAAGGCTCTATAAGTATGAGAGAATGCTCCCTCAAGTTCACCAAGCTATCAATTTATGCTCCATTCATGGTTGAAAACCCAAGGGATTGGATGAGAATTTATTTTAAAAGTGTCGAAATTGGTGTCCACGAAATACAAAACTACCATGGTTATGAAGGAGAAAAATATCTCCTACCTCATTACCTAGATGCAGCAAATAGAGGAAGAAAATTTGACGGAAAGTGCTAGGGAGTCCAAGAGGGCAGTTGAAGGTGGTGGATTCTCCTACCAAAGGGTTGATGGACATGGAAAATTTCATGGTGGCCAAAAGAAAATGCACAAAGGTTCAATAATGATAAGGGGTCCAATCCCAAGACATAAGGTGCTTCGAGTTCTCAAGCCTCCTAAAATTGTGCTAAGTGTGGAAGACCCCACAAAGGGGAATGCCTAGCTAGTACCAGTACATGTTTCAAGTGCAATAAACCTGGTCGCCATGATAAGAAGTGCAGAAGTAGTGGTCCTAGGCCCCAAGGTAAAGGATTCCAAGGTGGTCAAGCTCAAGGGGCAGCTCCAAACCAACCAATTTTATTCCTACATGCTGGCCAAGAAGTGGACGAGACTTTAGATGTTGCTACCGATATGTTGAGAGTTTACGATTTTGATGTCTATGCATTGTTAGATCCTTTGTAACTCCATTTCTTGAAAATAAATTCAATGTTTGTCCCAACGTCTTAGTTGAGCCCTTTGAAGTTTGTACTCCCAGAGGTGAGTCAGTTGTTCTAAATGAGCCTATAGAAATTGCTCCATGTCTATCTTGCATAAAGTTATTTCCTGTGATCTAATAGAACTCTCTATGTTATATTTTGATGTCTTCCTTGGGATGGATTAGTTGCATGCCTCCTATGCTTCTATATATTGTCAAAATCGTAGAGTCAAGTTCCAATATCCAAAGGAGCCCATTCATGATTAAAAGGTTAGTAGTTCGATATACAGGGTTCAATTTATTTCTTATCTTAAAGCCTAAGAAGATCTCCAAAGGGTGTGTCTACCAACAAGTGAGAGTTAGAGATGTTAGTTTCGAAGTTACCTATCTTGAGTTGGTTTCTGATTGTAAATGAGTTCCTTGATGTCTTTTTTGAGAATCTACTTTGTGTTCCTCCCGTTAGGTAAATAGATTTGATATAAACCTTCTTCTCGACACCCAAACTATTTCCATTCCTGTTTATCGAATGTACCCAATAGAGTTAAAAGAGTTGAAGGAGCAATTAAGGGATTTGTTGGATAAGGGCTTAATTAGACCAAGTCAGTCTCTATGGGTGCTCTGGTTTTTGTACAAAAGAAAGATGGTTCACCTAGAATGTGCATCTATTACTAACAATTGAATAACATAACCATAAAGAACAAGTATTTGCTTCTAAGAATATGTGACTAATTTGACCAATTGCAAAGGGCTAGACACTTCTCTAAGATTGTACATTAGTCCAAGTACCATCAACTAAGGGTGAGGGAGTGTGAAATTCCCAAAAAAGGCATTCGAGATATGGTACGATCATTTTTTATTTATGTGATATTATTTAGTTTAACTAATGCATCAGTGATATCTATGGACCTAATGATTAGAATGTTCAATCCCTGCGTTGATGCTTGTATGGTTGTCGTCATAGATGAGATTTTGGTGTATTCTCGAAGAAGGGAAGAAAACATAAACCACTTGAGGATCGTGCTTCAAACATTGAGGATGAGGAAATTATTTGCCAAGTTTAGCAAATGTGAGTTTTAGTTTGAAGATATGGCATTTCATATTGTGTTCGGTGAAGAAACCAAGGTGGATCTTAAGAAGAGGGAGGTAGTGAAGAATTGACCTAGACCATTGACTCCTTCAAATGTTAGGAGCTTCTTGGGTCTAGTCGGGCACTATAGGAGGTTTGCTGAAGAGTTCGCCTCCATTTCATCACCATTGACAAAGTTGACTCAAAAGAAAGCAAAGTTTGTATGGATGAATGAGTGTGAGAAAAGCTTTCAAACTTTGAAAGATCACCTAACTTTAGATCCAATCATGACTTTACCGGAGGGTACCAAAGGATTTGTTGTTTATTGGTGCTGCCTCATGAGTTAGTTTGGGTGTTTGTTGATGCAACATGGATGGGTTATTGCCTATGCTTCAAGGAAATTAAAGGTGCATGAAAAGAACCACTCAACACATGATCTTGAACTTAGGGTCATGGTATTTGCATTAAATATGTGGTGTTATTACTTGTATGGGGTTTATGTAGATGTATTCAGTGATCTATAAAGCCTCTAGTATGTGCACTCAAAAGGACTTCAACCTAAGGCAAAAAGGTGGTCAGAGTTCCTTGATAATTATGATATGGGTGTGCATTACCATCAGGACAAGGCTAATGTTGTGGTTGATGCACTTAGTAGGATGTCCACAGGGAGTTGGCTCACATTGATTATGAGAAAAAGGAATTAGCAAGGAAGTTCATAGGTTGTCTATGTTGGGAGTTATATTGATTGATGCTGAAAATGGCGATATAATGGTGCTAAATGGTTTCAGATCATCCTTGATAACGGATGCTAAGGTCAAGCAAGATCTTGATCCCACCTTGGTTGAATTGAAGGCTTAGGTGAAATAAGTCAAAGTAGAGGTTTTCTCCCAAGGGGTAGATAGGGTGCTTAGATACCAAAGTAGGTTATGTATACCAAATGTTGATGGGCTGAAGAGAGTGATTTTGGAAGAGGCTCATCATTCATCCTACTTTATTCATCCTAGTTCCACTAAGACGTATAAAGACCTAATGAAGTTGTATTGGTGGAATGAAATGAAGAAAGATATTGCAAGGTCGGTGGTCAAATGACCCAATTGTCAACAAGTCAAGGCATCAAAGGTTGAGTTCCTAGTCTAAGATATTAAATCCCCACTGGAAAGTAGAAAGAGATAAACATGGATTTTTCAATTGGTTGGCCCAAAACAAAAAGGAATTATGACTCTATTTAGGTGATAATTGATAAAATGACAAAGTTGACTCACTTCTCACCAGTTAAAACAACCTATGGTATCAAAGACTATGATAAGTTGCATATCAAAGAGTTGTTGAGGTTACATGGAGTTCCATTGTCCATCATATTGGATCATTGTGCTTAATTTACCTCTAGTTTTTGGGAGGTCATTCAAAAAGGCCTCAGTACAAGGGTAAATTTGAGTACCACATTCTATCCTCAAACTGATTGGCAAGCCAAGCAGACGATTAAACACTTGAAGATATATTGATGGCTTGTGTATTGGAGTTCAAAGGAAATTGAGATGACCATCTACTGCTTATTCAGTTCGCTTAAAATAATAGCTATACTCTAGTATTAAGATAGCACCATTTGAAGCCTTATATGGGAGGTGATATAGGACTCCGTTTGGCTGGTTTGAAGTTGGTGAGATGGGCTTGATAGCACCCGACTTGTTTATGAATTCTATGGATAAAAGCAAAACTTATAAGAGAGAAGTTAAAGATAGCTCAAAGCCGCCAAAAGTCATACTCCAATTTTAGAAGAAGAGATCTTGAGTTTAATGTCAATTATTGGATCTATTTGAAGGTTTCCAATGAAAGGTAATGTTGATTAGTCCAAATTTTGGACTCATCTAGAGTGTAAAAATCATGAAAATGTTGTCCACAATGTATTTTTATGCCTTATATGGTTACAAATTTAAGTGTTTTATATTGGAATTGAGAGTAAAAATACATGGAAAGAAAAAAGTAACAACACAAAACAAAAGGAGTAAATTTGTCAAAAAGGTGGCAGAAATTGGCGTCGTGGGTAGATCATCAAATACTAATACTAACTGCCTAATGTTACAGTGTCCATCCCAACAAATTCGGTATAAAAGTGTGACGTTGGTGAAGGTTTAGTGGATTACTGAACAGGTTTGGTGATGTGCAGTCACGTCGCCTAATGTTATAATGACCAAAGTCTTCGCCAAATATCTAAAAAGACAATCAACTACACATTCAACAGATCACTAATATGTTTGGCGAAAGTCAAACTTAACTACCGAACACTGACTCGTGCACTAAATTGGGGTAATTTGGTCTGAAGTATAAATAGAAATTGCAAATGATTTTTGGTACACAATTGAACAGAGTATATTCAAATAGTGTATTGAACATACTTTGTAGAGAGAGAGAAGTACATGAGAGAGTTCTTACTTGAAGAAGAGGGCTTGAACATAGCTTTGAGAGGAAGATTGGAGCAAGAGAAGAAGAATTCCTTTCTATTTTCTTGTAAAACTCTACACCCATTATAATGGTGAACGATTTTTGTATTTAGTTTTATCTTTTAGTGATGAAAGGCTACAACTTCTTATGTTATGGTTGTATTATTAACTTGGGTGCTTAAGTTCGTGATTGGGTCTTAATTATTTTGAATGTTCTGCTGTTGACTGAAGTGATTTCATGTTCACTCAGGGTTATGTTTAGATATTTAATTGTTGCAGACATCCTTGAATGTTTGAAGTGGTGATATACATGATAGCTTGAAATGTAGTGGGTTTTATAGAATGACTGATCAGGGTTCAATAGCTAAGGTTTTAATGGGTTGGGTTTTCAATTTCTTTGGGCCAAATATGTGTTCTAGTGCAATTTAGCATAGGAAGCTTTAGTAAGTTCATGTGAAACATTGTTGTCGTCCGATCGGAGATTGTCGTTACTACCAATTTAGCCTAGCATGTTCAATTGACACATTCATTCAATTTGTAAGACCCAATTGTTGATTTATTGACCCAAGTGAACACACTACTGACATACCTTCTCTCTATTTATGTTGAAAATCAATTCATGCAATCGCTTGTTAATTACATATTTGTTTTGACAATTTTTTTTACCCAAAACCTTCAGCACAATTCTACACTTCTAACTATGAATAAAAGTGTTCCCTATGGATTCGACCCCAACCCTTAGTTGGTTTATTATGCTAATCATGACCGCCATACTTCTTATTGGTTTTGAGGTATGATTTGAGTGACATTAATGGTCCGGTTTGTGAAGAACGAAAAATTGAACACTAGGTATGTAGAGCCTTATAGAATTGTTAGAGCGTTTGAAAGGTGGCCTATCAGTTGGAGTTGTCATTGGAGATGAGTATGGTGCATCAGATGTTCCATGTGTCGATATTGAGAAAGTTTGTGGGTGATCTAAATTCTACAGTGCCTTTGGAAGATGTGAGCGTGGAGAAGAACTTGACCTATAAAGAGGTACCAGTTAAGATTTTACACCGGCAAGTGAAATAGTTGAGGAATAAAGAAGTGGCATCCGTTAAGGTCTTTGGAGAAATCAACAAGTCGAAAGTGCAAACATTAGAAGAGAAAGCAGATATGATAAAGTTATACCCTCATCTCTTTTACTCTACTCAAACCTAAGGTATTATGTGTACTTGCCAAAAGTCTCAAATTCCTTGCATTTTAGTTTTCATATCATCTATGCACAATTATATGTTTGTGAGATTGCATCTGAATGGTACATTAAACATGAGTTTGAAAATTTTACGAAAAGGATGTTTAAGTTGCATTTTGCATTCCTGTTGGGTTTTTAGTTGCTTCCTTAGTTCCTTTAAAGCCTATGTTTAGCATATTCAAGGATGAATCTTCCCAAAAGAAAGATATTGTAAGGCCTCATAAGTACAAACATCGAAAAATGCAGAAAAGTACTCAAACTGGAAATTTTATGTCAATTCACGAGCCTCATTTATGGCCCGTGGTTCAAACCACGAGCCGTGGACAAGGCTCGTGGATGGATTAGGCAAGGTGGAAAATTTGTCTAAGTATAGAGGCACTCTATGAGAGGTAGTTACGGTTTGTAAGTGGAACTATGGACCGCAAGAGGGGATTGATAGATTAAGATCTGGGTTGATCTCCTGCGGGAATGATTTGGAAAATCAAAAATGGGGTGTAACACCCCTTATGTTTATAGGCTTGGGAAACTAGGAGTTAAGAATTTTGCTGACAGGATTGATCTTATGAGCCATTCTACGGCCCGTAGAAGCAACCCTGCATCACAGGTGCACTTGTGGAAAGGGGCCAGTGAAATTGGAAAAACTTAAAAATTCTAAAAGTTGAATTTTGAGTTAGCAGACGAGCCTGTATGTTGACCCACGACCTGTAAGTAGGTCTCGTGGGTGGGGGACTTGAGGAACCAAAATTTGTCTAAGTCCGAGGTTTCCCTACGAAGGGTTCTATGGCCCATAACTTTATCTATGATCTGTGCTACATGTTCATGAGTCAGAAAGCGTAATTCTAGAAGCTTAACTTTTGTGACACCCTAACCTACAAGGTAAGATACGAGCCGTAAGTTCATCCACGACCCATAGAAGGGGTTTCGTGGATGACTCCAGTAGTTTCTAATAAAGGGTATTTTCAACTTTTCCAATTCATATAAGTCCTAAAGTACGTCATTTTCTTTACTCTAACTACCCTAACTAGCCTAACTTCTATAAAGTCCCATTCCTAATTCATTAAAAGCTTTTAGTTCCCAATTATCTCAAGGATTCTCAATAATTTCCATTGAAGCTAATCCTTGAAGGATTGACCAAAGTTATTCCAGATTTTCTTCTTCAATTTTAAGGATTCTACTTGAGGTATGTAGAGCTTCATTCATATATAGTTTCATCCATGAAGCCCGATCCAAAACCTTCCTTTTTATCAAAATTTTATGATGATTCCTTATGGGCTTTTAAGCTATATTCCTAATTCATAGATTATGATTCTTTTATGATGATTATGACTAATTATGCATGACACAGGATGAATTTCATAATGTACATAATTTTCAAGTAAAAACATGTGATTTCAAAGTATGCATGATTAGGGCTTATGATTTGATGTGGGTTCCTTTGTTAATGATCTAATTAGATTTTAATTGCATGTTTTCTCTAGGAATCCTACTCAACTGCATGATTTTGACTTAAATGTCCATGAGCCCACACATAGCCCTAGTCTCCTCTGATAAAGGCATCTATGCTTATGATCACAAGTCTAAAAAACATGTTTTAAATGGTGAAGATAATATTATAACTATGATGAAACTATGGCAAAGAGGGTTATAAAAACCCTAATATTTATGATGATATTAAGGTAGGAATTTCTACCCACACTACGATGAATGCAAGTAAATGGACTATTCTTATGATATGATGTTTTCATGAAAGCTATTGTGATTATTTATGACTTATGAAAGTATGATTTTTAATAAAGTATGAACTATGTTGAAAACCATGTATAAGCATGTTTTATATATTCCATGGGAAATGATTTAGCATAAAGAGGGCTTTGGTAGATACCATTGTCCAATAACTATGTGCAACCATATGAATGATATTTAGGTTTTATGCCTTAAAGGTGTGTTATTAGATCCAATTAGCTTAATGATGGACACTCAGCATGCTAGAATAGAGCCTAAAGGGTGGGGTCAAAATGATGGTTCTCACCGTGCTAGGATAGAGCCTATAGGATGAGGATCGACTCTACCTTGGCAAAGTAGACTCCTCTTAGTTTGATGTAGAGTGAACATCAGGATACCATGTAATAGTCCACATAGTCTTATGAATTTTGACCATGCCTAAGCTGCATCTCTTTTGGAGGATAAAGTGGTCGCTGTCAAATAAAAAACCTAGCCAAGGTTAGGGTCGAATACTACAGAGAATAAAGAGACTTTCCAAATCAATTCACCAATAAGCAATTCCAGTATTAACCAACTCAATTCCCCAAAGTTAGGTTGCAACGATTGATAAGAAACTAAACTAACTAAAACAAGAGACAATCAATAATGGAGAGCAACTTGGGAAATTGTGTTCCCTATGATTCACCAACTCAATATCCCCGGATAATCCAATTCTCGACTAGAGTATAACATGTAGGACGGTAATTTAAGTTCAACAAGCCCTTTGGTAAAAGGTGAGAGGCGAATTTGACTATGTGACTTGGCTCATCTCCGTAGTGTGCAAGACTAACCATTACCTATAGTCCCATTCAACCTCCCTTTGGTCTGGTTCAATTGATTAGACTAGAATATATCATCGAATAATGTTAACTAATCTCTTTTCCTATTCATCACCACCTAGATCGAGAAGATAACACTAGACCAATTCTAATGTTGACCACCACTAGAAGACATAAAATATGAAGAGAATTGACTAATACATGTAAATACGCATTCCAAGAATTGCAAATTATCCGGCTCTATTTGATTAGATCTTCATGGTTCCCACAACCCCAAGTTGTGGGTTTAGCTACTCATGCTATGGGTAGGTAAAGGAACTATGAATTGAGAAAACATAATTCATCTCATACCCAAATAGATTTAAGAACAAGCAAACACAATTTATATTAAGAATCAAGACATTGAACGATACAATGAAGCCAAAATTGTATTCTCCTCAACAGTATTTAGTCTCCAAGTATAAAACCTAAAAAAGTACTCTGATGACGTTCTCTATTATATTCTGTTGTACTCCTTCATAAAAATAACCCAATTACACTATTTATATTATTTACAAACAAGTCTCAAAAAAATAGAAAAACTGGTTGGCGAACCCTACGACATGCAGTTATGACTCGTAATTGGGTTTACAAGTCATAACTGGGATCTTGTGTTCAGCTTCTTGAATCTTGGACTTCACTGTTACGGATCCACTTTATGAGACATAGTCTGACCTATGACTCATATTGCCTTGTCGTAGACATCATCTTCATCACCTGGTCGTTCTCTAGACATCTTCACAAAACTCCTCTATACGTTATGGAGTGATCTACCACTCGTATAGGAGTCTCATATAGCTGAACATCATACTTTCATTCTTCATTGGAAATCCCCACGAAACCCACTCCACGAATCATAGAAGCTCTATGACTCGTAGAGGGTCTCATAAACCTTCAAAAACCAGAAAAGTCTGCAATTTTCTCCAAAAATCATGACAACCTACTTTCCTACAAAAACAAACACAAAATATATAAAAACCACAAGTGTCACATTGAGAAGACACAAAATCCTAAGTTTTAGCCATCAAAAGTGTTGTATTTTGATAGAACATCAACATCCTTAACTAGAAATTGTTGCTTGTCCTCAAGGGATGACTCAATCTATATAGATAATAAAGCAACACACAGACCTCAACCCAATGGCATACATTTTACTCACTTCAAACTCAAGTACCCACACAAACTTTTTGAACAAAGATCAGGTAGCTATTTAGCAAACCAAAGCGGATTGATTCGTTTGAAAAAACAACCATGACAAGCAAAGGAATATCAACAGTTCACAATCACTAAACAAGTCAAATTTTAACAATGCAATGCCAGTTCCCTCACAGAAAGAAGAAGTCATCTTTTAACACTCAATGATGATTTCATTTTCAGTCTTAGGATTAAGCAAGAACACTCACTCTCACAAAAGATGTTCATGCATGATGACTAATACCATAAATTTGCCCGTATACTTGTGACTCAGACTTTCAACTAAGTGGACTAAGATCACTTTAGGACTTTCTAGGCTTGTAACGTAGGCTCTAGGGGATTTGGTATGGCATTTTGAAAAAATAATAACTGAAGGTCATCCTTGAACTATGTTTTTCACCACTTTCACCTTTTCCCCCTTTTTCCACAGTCAAGCTTTTCCAGGTATTTTTTCTCATTTTTCATCTTTTGCCTCATTTGTACACTTCATTTTACTTTTAATCTCAATGTAAGGGATTTTTTTGTTTTTTTTTTGCACCTGGTACATGATTTTCTTCTTTTTCTCCTCATTCCCAACTCACCACCTTATTTTTGTGATTTCACCCCCATACCAGCCACCTTCAACTTAGCATTTAGCCTATTTTGAAGTAAATAATATATATTCCCCAAACCAAGGTCACTTTTTGTAGTCATCCTCAACTTAGGCTTTTTGCCTTAATCATGGTTCATAATGCTCAAGGACAAACTTGGGCCAATCTCAAAGTTCATCACAAGACAAGGTTAGTTAATTAGGTGCTTTAGAAAGAATTGGTTCATATATGGCTCAAATATTTGGAACAAGGCATAAAACATCATTTGGTTGGTTATTTTAGGCTAAAGTGGACTAATTTAAAGAACAAAGGCCTAACATCCCTTCCTAATCCATTTAGAGTAACACAGGAAGTTTTGAATTAGCACAAAAATGCATGAATTTAGCAAAATAAGCTCATACTCACATGGCATTGCATACATTTTCAACAGGCAACTCACAGATCATGCTTCATGTCTCAAATTACCCTCATTTATCAGAACAACTATTGCCAAACACCAAAACATGTATGGTTGCCATTTAACTACTAGTAAGAAAAAATTTTTGGTGGGTACCAATTTTCAAAACAAAACATAAAAATATGTTGTATGCCATAAGTATTAGTACCATATGCTACATATATTATCTAACCAACCTAAACGATTCAACAGAAATTAACTATCCACGAGGAAAAATAACATAGACAAGAAAACCTTGGGATCAAAATTTGGGTAGTTATGGACCATATTCTACTCAGAATTCACCAAGGCCTATAACTACCAACATCCCATCAAAAAAGTTGTGTATTTTCCTCAATGCACCAAATCCAGCAAAAAGATAATAGTAGGGGTCAAAAGAAACATACCTCGGCTTCTAAGCGCCTGTGTCAAGCTACGTCTAGTCATCTCCCATCTGTGGAGTAGTACGCTTAGCAATTAAACTCTGTCTGGAGGAGCCAATACCTCTCGCCATATCACGCTCCTGGGCTAGCCTCATCTCCTCCTCTAGCCTCGATGTCCTCAAGGCCATCCCTAGCTCATCCTCCTCATCATCATCAACCTCGGGGTGCTTTTCACATACATTCCTCTGAACAGGTTCCTCATCTATGCAGGGGCGCTTCCTGAGGGAAGTCTGTGGAGGAAAATAAGTCAAATAGCGGCTCCGTAGGTGTAAACATTGGTAATGTCACAGGCACCACAAGTAAAGCTGCCATGTCGCTGTAAGCTTTGCAATCTCCTCATGTACAACTAACAAATCTAAATGTCGAGCCTTGGCTAACCTTTTTTGTACTCGATCCTCAAAGGCATTGATACGAGTAGCCATTATGGAAACACGCTCCTGAACAATAAATATGGTGAATTGCCAGCATCGCTCCTCTAATTTTGTAATAGTCTGCCAGACCCAAGGCCTGAGTTGCTGAATAAGCTGAAACAACTGGGCCTCATCCCATGATAATCACTGCGCTATGGCCTGAACCGAAACAGTGGACACATAAACATCCCATTGTAGAAGTCTATGGTGCTAGCCTTTGGTGGAGGAGCAGCTATAGTAGGACCACTCTCAATATCCACTGCCTCGGGCCGCTGGGGTCTCTCATCTGTAGTAGTAGCAATAGGAGTAGTGGGGGCAGTCGTCGAACTCTTAGGAGGAGGCTCTTGGGCGAACATCAGCAGTGGTGGTGGTGCTCGCAGGGTTGCCATCGGGTTCTTATCGGCCTTTATTAGGCCAGGCTCAAGGTATGCTGAGCATCAACTAGCTGACCCAGCCGATGAACTATCTCTACCTGTGAATGTAAACAAAGTTTGTAGAGAAAAATAGGAAATGGGATGAAGGTGGCCTTCTTGAGTCCTGAATCATGAATCTGCTCCACTATGTGTTGGGCCTAATCAATGTCATAGCCAGCCAAGATACTGGTAACCAATACCACCCATTCCAAAATCAAAGTATTATCTGCCAGAGTAGGCCAGATGCTGGATCTAATAATCGCCCACCAAAATTTGGCAGGGAAAGAAAATGAAGCCTTCACAATAGGCTCCACATGTGTGGTGACCTAAGCAGGCTCTAGACCATACTATGCAATGTGACCAGCTCATCTCAACAAGTCGACCCTCTGTACTGGATCCTTTAAAATCAATGTAGTTCTAGTCTACTCTAATATATAGTCAAACTCAACTATCAATCTAAAGGCTTGGTACTCGGGACTAAAAAGTACACGATAGATCGTCTAATCTGATATATCGACCCGCCGCCCTCTCACTTGCACCTCTATCAATTTTGACTGTGTGAGAGGTCTCTTCCCTTTGGGAAGATTTCGAAGAATTGTGGTTGCATACACTGCATAAAACTCTCGTACTAGAATCGGGGTGTATCGTCCAAGCCTCTCCATCAACCACATGAGCCCATATCATGTCATCTTGTCCTTCACACCTGGAACACGGCTCAATCTATCATCAATAACTTGGGGCTCCTCATATATCAACTTGGTGGGTTTGCCCCGCTCTTTAGGTTGCATACCCTCAAGAAGTATGGCCTCCATCCTCTTGACGCACCACTGGTGAGTACTAGTATCCGGTGCTGAAGAAGAAGATGGTGCAATCGAGGATTCAGCATCTCCTCTATCTTGGGAGCCCTCCTCTGAACTCTGCTCCTCCCTGGATCTAGTCATCTAGAAGGTGCTACTCCAGTCTCCTCGCTATCTTCCTCATTATACTGGGAAGGATTATCGACCTGAACCTAAGTCTAGAAACTACTGCTTTAGTAAGTGGTACCCTAGCCGCAGGATCTGTATGAGCATCAATGATCTCCAATTTCCAACCCAGCTGGGTCTGCTCATCATCTGCATGTTCGTAATTTGTAGGCTCATCGATGAGTTGCTTCTTGAAAGCCTCAATCTCTGCATGTTTAACTTTTAGGGCCATAGTATCTGAAAATTAAACATAACAACCCATAATTAGCCCCAACAATCCAGAAATAAAAAACAAAAACTGAATTGGATTAGTTGTAGTAGGGCATTACAAAAGCCAGTTATAAGTCGTAGTGAGAATTATGAGTCATAAATTAGTCCCATAAACCAGAGGTGCAAAACAATATTGAACACTGAAATACTATACGAGACATAGGTATGACTTGTAACTTGGTTTACGAGTCGTAAACTAGTTTTGTATAAAGTTCCAGAGAGTAAATCTCGAAATAGGAAAGGATCTATGAGACCTATCTATGACTCGTAGAGTGATCTAGACTCGTAGTAGGTCTTGTCTGATGAATATTTAGAAAATCAAGTCATTGGAACTTCCCACAAGAGGCAATTATGACTCGTAAACTCATCTACGAGTCATAAAAGACTCTTGTGAACAAGAACTTCCAGATGCCTTACCTATCCAAATTCATCACACGAACCCCAAAAACATTTTAATCCTAAATCTACCAGTATTGAAGCAAGCATACAAGCACTCACGTTTTACGTACATAATAACCCGTACCCCAAATATGATTTCAACTCACTTTCACCCCATCGAAAAATGAAGAATCATGGAAGAACATAGGTTTCGAACAATTCCCATTATGATTCACACTAAGGCATGCTCCAATGATATCAAATACGATTTCACAGTCGTAGATTATGCAACATCACTTATTCCAACAATGACACATGATTCCATTTGCACACAATTAACAATCACAAGACTATTACACCTAATTCCGGGCAAAAGCAATCAATTTAATCAAAAGCACCCCTAACCTTACATTCCTAATTCACATTCATCAAGAAATTCATGCTTAAAACTCAAACCCATCACCATTATCACATCACACAATAAATATCAATGCAAATTTTAAGATTAAAACTTAACTGAGAAACTTACCAAAGATGGTGATGAACATGGAAGAGAAAGAGAAAACGAATGCGAATAATGCAAAACCCTAGGAGTAGCTAGAATTTCTTGCCAAAAATTGGTCACATTAGCTGGAAAGTTGATCAAAAACAAAGGAGGGAGAAGAAATTGGAGAAATTTATGGTAAATTAGGGTAAAAGTGGGGTCAAAATATTATGACCCCCCTTTTATACCTTATAAGGTCAATATTTAAATATCTTATCAGGGTCTACGAAACTCCAATTACGAGTTGTAGCTTGGTCTACGACTCGTATTTCCTGATCTCGTAGACCTCTCAACACTTGAAAAAATTTAGAAACATACCTGGATTCCACAAACCCCATTCACGACTCGTAGTTTGATCTACGAGTCGTAAAGTTGGCTCGTGGGTGGAGTGCACACTTGTTCTACTCACTGTAATTCTCTACGAGATAGGATTATGAGTCGTAAAGTGCAATACGGCTCATAAGCCCAGTAGTAGAGATTGCACCAGATACAATTCCTAGCAAAATCTGCTGGCTTAGTCTTGAACCTATATGCTCTTCATAAAATGCACTTACATTGTACATGCTACAAACCCAATGTTAAAAATAGCAAGCAAAACACAATCACACAACTACTTAAGAATCCAAAAATTGAAAATATACATAAAACCAAGCTTAAACATCAAAAATCCTTGGGTTGCCTCCCAAGTAGCACCTGATTTATTATCGCGACTCGACTTAGATGAATTGGATACTATACTTCCCCAATTTCCCAAACCTCACGTTTCAACTCTTCAGGATACTTCATAGATTGACAAATATCAAAAACCACTTCCTCATTATTCACCCTAAATATGAGTTGATCGCAGTCCATATCCACTAGAGCTCTCCCCAAGGATAGAAAAGGTCTCCCAAGATAATAGGGACTTCAAAATCAACTTCACAATCAAGAATCAAAAATCCACAGGCAATATAAATTTGTCCACTTTTACCAACACATCATAAAGTATCCGTTCTGATTTCTTGACTGTCTTATCCGCTATTAATAACTGCATTTTAGTTGGAGTAGGGGCACCCAAACCAATCTTTTTGAAAACTGCAAGAGGCATAAAATTTATACGAGCACCCAAATCACAAAGTGATCTTGCAAACTCTACATCTACTATAGTGCAAGGTATAGTGAAAGCACCTGGATCCTTAAGGTTTTGAGTCAATGACTTAGTAGTGATAGCACAAAAATACTGAACTTCTTTAGAATGCTCTTGACTCACAATCTTCTTCATAGTAACCAAGTCTTTCATATATTTTGTATAACTCGACATTTTCTCTAAAGCTTCAATCAGAGGGATGTTGATGGATAGTTGCTTAAGCATCGAGAGAAAATGTTTGAACTTTCCTTCCTCCTCCCTCTTTTTGAGTTCTTAGGGGAAACAAGGAGGAGGCCTTGGGACTTTCTTATATTTCTTTGGCCATTCAACCGCTTCACCTATCCTATCCTTAACACTATCTTCTCCTTCAACAACATCCTGATCTACAACTATCTTCTCACGAACACCTTCTACCTCAACTGGCATAGGAGGATCAATGGTACTCTTCCTACCTCTAGTTGTAACCGCCATTTATGGCCCTTAATTTTTTGGATTTCGAACTATGTTACTAGGCAATGTATTACTAGGCAATGTACCTTTCTGACGTTGATCCAATTGAGTAGACACTTGACCAAATTATTGTTCAAGTTGTTTAATGACCACCAAATGAGACTCTATCTTTTGAGTAATGCTTGAAATATCGGACTTCATGCCCCTTAGAGTTTCATCTTGGGTCTTAGCCTACTTCAACAAACGGTCAAACATATCTTCAATTCTAGAATTGCTTATACTGGCGTCTCGGTTATGTGGTGGCACATATGGATCATTACTAAAGCCATCTCTTTTGTCCCAATCTACTTCAGGACCCTTATTCCTCTCATAATAACCGCCTCGGTTTGTCTCTTTAATCTTCTTCTCTATCGTAGTTTCGACCTTTATTTCCTTGACCTTGGCTCCAATAGTCCAGATTGGACTCGTGGGCATTGGTCCGGAAACCCACCGCTTGATCATTCACAAAACAAGCATCCTCATCATAATAAGACTCATCGTGAATGGGTGCACGTGGTGGTTGGTGGACTACCGATTCACTCTTTCGTGATTCTGCTTAATCACCATATCCATGTTTATGCAAAGTTGAGAAAGTTATTGCATAATCTTCTTATTGATTTTAGCTTTACTCTGAACAAATATTAACAGCACATGAACTCCTCATAGAAGCTCTCTCATGTTGTCCCCATGCATGATTAGTCTTGACGACTTGTTCCATCCGTTCGGCAATCCTTGTGAAAGGTTGATCTTAAAACATGGCCTCCATAATAGTGTCGGCACAAGCTGGGCTATTCTCATCAAGGGCATGATAAAAGATCTCCACCAAGGCATCATGTATAATCTTGTGGTCAGATATGCTTCTCAAGCACTTAGTAAACCTCTCCCACGTAGTATTAATTGAAGCACTCGAAAATTGCTCAAAACTATTGATTTGATCTTTTAACTTGAGCTTCTTCAACCTCGGGATGTACCTTTCCAAAGATGCTTTTTGCAATTCTTCCCAATTGGTGATCAAGCTTTGTGGGAGCTCAGATAGCCACAATGCAGCATTGCCTGTAAGAGACAATGGAAAGACAAAGCCCTATAGCATCCACAGATACATTTTATGTTTCCACCACACTCTTGCACAGAAATGCAATATTATACAAATGGCTATGTAGATCCTCTGATGGTAGACAAACTAATAACCTACAATTTTTGAGCATTTGGAGTAACCAACCAGAAATAATGAACTTTGTGTCTGCCAATAATAGTGGAAACACAATAGCCCTAGTAATATTCATATCCATAATTTCAATCTATATTGATTCCACTGATAAGCATTATCATTGAAATTCCTACATTGTGGAACATTATCCAAAGGAGGTAGGTTTACATCCCTATCATCAACATTAACCTTCCAATTCAAAGCTTCATTAACCGCGATATTGGCATTTACTTGTGCCATTTTTCTTAACGTACGTTGGATCTCTAAATCAAGTGGAACTAAGGGATAATAGTGACTCCTTGTGTTGGGCATACACTACCTAGTATTCCGTGCAAAGAAGCAAAACAAGAACAACAACAAAAGTAAAGTACAAGGGAACTAATAAATTAACACTCGAATTAAAAATTATTAGTGAAATCAATCAAAATATAGCCATATTCCCCAGCAACGACACCATAATCTTTGATCAAGCCCAAGTTAGACCTCTCTTTTAGAGGATAAAGTATTCATTGTCAAATATAAGGCCTAACCAAGGTTAGGGTCGAATCCCACAGAGAATACGGAAACTTTCCAAATTGATTCACCGATAAATAATTCAAGTATTAACTAACTCAATTGCCCTAAGGGAGGTGGCAATGATTGATAAGAAACTAAACTAAACTAATTAAAGCAACAAAAAATCAATAATGGAGCATAACTTGGAAAATTTGTGTTCCCTATTATGCACCAACTCAATATCCCTGGATAACCCAATTCTTGGTTAGAGTATAAAATATACAACGGTAATTTAAGTTCACCAAGATCTTTGGTGAAATGTACGAGACAAATTTCACTATGTGACTTGGCCCATCTCCATAGCAAGCAATACTAATCATTACATATAGTCACAGTCAACCTCCCCTTGGTCTAGTTTAGTTGATTAGGCAAGAACACATCATCGAATAATGTTAACCAGCCTTTTTTCCTATTCATTAGCACCTGGATCGGGAAGGTAACACTAGGAAAGTTTTAATGTTGGCCACCACTAGAAAACATGCAATACAAAGAGAATTGATTAATACATGTAAATACCCATACCAAGAGTTGCAAATTATCCAGGTCTATTTGATTAGATCTTCATGCTTCGCACAACCCCAAGTTGTGGGTTTAGGTACTCATGCTATGGGTAGATAAAGAAACTATGACTTAAGAAATATTATTAATCTCTTACCCAAATATATTGAAGAAAAAGCAAACCTAATTTGTATTGAGAATCACAAGGTTGAATGATACAATGAATCCACAAGTGTATTCTCCTCTCCAATATTTAGTCTCTAAGTATAAAACCCTAAAAAGCAATCTAATGATGTTTTTATTCTATTTTGTCATACTCCTTACTAAAAAAAACCTTATTATACTATTTATAGTATTTACAAACAAGTCTCAAAAAAATAGAAAACTGGTCCGCGGATCCTACGACATGCAGTTACAACTCATAATTGGGTTTACGAGTCCCAATCATTGTCTCGTCTTTAGCCTCTTGAATCTTGGACTTTACTACTAAAGATCCACTTTATGAGTCAAAGTCTGATCTACGACTCGTATCACTTTCTCATAGACTTCATTATCATTATTTGGTCCTTCTCTAGAAATCTTCACGAAACCCTTCTATACGACTCATAGAGCGATGTACGACTCGTATAGGAGTCTTATATAGCTGAACTTCATACTTTCATTCTTCACTAGAAATATCCATGAAACCCACTCTACGACTCGTAGAGGGTCTCGTAAGCCTTCAAAAACTAGAAAAGTTTGCAATTTCCTCCAAAAGTCATGCCAACCTACTTTCCTGCAAAAACAAACACAAAAAACATACAAAAACAACAAATGTCGCATTGAGAACATCCCAAATCCTAAGTTTTAGGCATCAAATGTGTTGTATTTTGATAGCACATCAAATAAATCTCAATTATGGACTTATTCCTACATATATATGCTATTGATTTATGATGCTTCTTCTCATGAATTTTAATAGCATGTTGATACTTATTGTGTCATTATCCTATTGATTATTATTATGCATATTGATATTATTTTGATGTTCTTTGATTCATTGTATACCTATATACTTAGTGAATTATATATGCTAACGCATACTTCTTTGCCTACATGATTTAACCATGTAGGGACGGATATGTTAAAAGTCTTTGATCATAATGTCTATGCTTTCCTTGACCCTCAGTGCCAGTATGTCTTCCGTTACTCCTTATGTTTCCATAAATTTGATGTGTCTCTGGAAGTACTACTAGAGTCCTATGTCACGACACAAGCCGAGGGGCAAGATGTGACATGGCGAATGGGGAATCCGAAGAGACCCCAAACAAGGCTCTTAGCATACCATTTACATATCCTTGGTCGTGGAAGCAATTAAACAAAAATAAGAGAAAAAAATAAATATCGGGGACAAAAGGAAAGTATTTCATAGCATAAAATATATTCAGGAGTCAAGCGAGGTCATAGCTCAAAGCATAATTACATTACTTGTTCAACAATACCTCTAAATATAGATTTGAGCAAGGGCCAAGATATTTTTCGGGCTTACCTAATAGTGTAAAGAGTTCAACATTAAGAAATGACAAAGGCAAGAGTAGTATACCTATTGTCCCCGAACACTTAGGACTCACCAATAGCTTATCTTCAAAGATGACCAACAAGCCACGGAGAGGATGATAGTGAGGAGCTCTAGTTCCTACATGATAACATCATGTAGGCATAGAGTATGCGTTAGTACATTTGAATGTACTAAGTATATAGGATGTAATGCAACAAGAGATAAGCGACATAATCGAAATGCTTAATAAGATAATGAATCGGCATAATATCAATATGGCATGCATAAATGATGCTTAGAGTAAAACATGCTTATATAGAACAACATATGTAGGAAGAGACAACTTTATAGACCAAGCAAACTAGTACTTGGAATCCAAGGTACGACCACCCCTTGGGAAGTGATTGAGAAATTTACCCCCCGATTGGTAGATGGGCATACCACCCCTTATCATAGTGGTCAAGGTATATACCCCTCAACATGGTAGATGAGCATGACCACCCCCCATTAAAGTGATTAAGGAATATACCCCCCCCCAATTGGTAGATGAGCGTGACCAACCCCCATAAAAGTGATTGTGGAATATAGCCCCCAATCGGTAGATAGGCATACCAACCCCCCTCCCCCATCATAGTGGTTGAGGAATAACACCTCCTCAACGAGGTGTGGTCAACTTAAAACACTATAGATACTTTTCATGAAAACAACTCATATATGTGGTCAACTTAAAACACTATAGATACTTTTCATGAAAACAACTCATATATACATTCCTTTCATTATCATAAAGTCATTTAACTCATATGTCATGCATTAGGCCGTCAATAACTCAAGAATCCATAACTGAACATTTTATCAAATACTTGGTGGGTGTGCAACACTAGTACAAAATCATGCAATTCAAGAGTGAAATCATGTGAGAAAAAGTAATGTAAAACCACCTAGCAACACTTGGTTATACCTTCATACAAGATACATCAAAACCATTCATCAAATCACATGATGGATCATAAATTCATAGCTCCAAACATGCTTAAGCAGTCACATTTTATGAAACACCAACATAGTTTATAATCAATTTTCATAGTAAGACAAACCCATAGATAACCTAACTTGAAAACATGTAATTTAGGTAAAAAGGAAGGTTAGACACTATAGTTGAAAGGACCCAATGGTTGAAACCCACATACTTCAACTTTGGAGATTTCTTTAATAATGATTTGATTGAGAATTTGCATCTTGAATGAAATCCTTGAGATCGGGAATGAGATTGGGACACTTGAATTTGGGTGAAATATTTGACTAAGTGTTAGAGAGGGTTTCGGAGAATGTCTTGTATGATATGGAGTTGAAATATGACTAACTATAGGTATTTTTACGCATGGGGGGGGGCTTAGGCCCAAGACCCAAAGGCCTTGGACCGAAACAAGAAAACTAGCACAAAATAACACATCTCCGCGACGGCTCCACGTCGCAGAGCAAATGCGTACCCCTATTGGAATTGAAACTATGCAAAATCGCTTTTCACTACAGGTCATCTAAAATTGGGGTTATACTCATTGCCCACTCGATTTTGCCCCCTGAACAATAATATGAAGTCAAATTTTTTATAACACGCACGAATTTTGAGATATATGAAAATTACAATTATGGGCGTTTTCAAGGCACATTTTTGGGCACTTTTGGGAGTGTTTCAATACCTCCCTCTTGGGAAAATTCGTCCCCGAATATCAAAGAAACATATATAAGAGAAGTAATCAAGATGATTTCAGTCGACACAAGAATGCAATAATGCACTTAAACATCATTTTAAAAATCTCAACAAAAGTGTCAAAATCACCATGAACTTGTCAATATAAACATGAATGTATGCATATGACATGAGGGATGAACTTAAGACTTGAAATCACATAGGGAACTTAAATTAGTACCTTAGGCTTGAGTAGAATGGAAGAGATAGGGATATCACTTTTGCATGTCCGCCTCGGCTTCGCATATAGCACTCTCAACTTGTTGGTTTCTCCAAAGGACCTTGACAGAAGCAACATCCTTGTTCCTCAACCTCTTCACTTGTCTATCCAAAATTTCTTTTGGAACCTCTACATAAGTCAAGTTGTCTTCAACGACACCCACAACATCTAAAGGTACAATAGAATTTGGGTCACCTATACACTTCCTCAACATAGATACATGGAAGACCGGATGAACCATATCCATTCCACAAGGCAATTCCAACTGATAGGCCACCTTACAGATCCTCCTCAGCACCTTATAAGGACCCACATATCTTGGACTCAATTTACCCTTCTTACCAAAATGAACCACACCCTTCATGGGTGAAACCTTCAAATAGACCCAATCACCAACCTTAAATGGAAGATCCTTTCTCCTCACATCGGCATAGGACTTTTGCCTACTAAGGTTCGTTCTCAACCTCTCTCTTATCAACCTCACTTTCTCTAAGGCCTCCATGACCAAATCCGGACCCAACAAAGCCATCTCCCCCACTTCAAACCACCCAACCCGGGATCTACAATGTCTACCATAAAAAACCTCAAAATGAGCCATACCAATGCTTGCATCATAGCCATTATTATAAGCAAACTCAATCAATGGAAGATGATCATCCCAACTATTCTTAAACTTCAAAACACAAGCTCTAAGCATATCCTCAAGAATTTGGATAATTCTTTCGGCTTGGCCATCCATTAGAGGGTGAAATGTCGTACTAAGCTTAACCTTAGTACCAAGACCTCTTTGGGAGGACCACCAAAAGTGAGAACTGAATTAAGCAACACAATTCGAAATGATGGAGAAAGGCACCCCATGCAATCTAACCAACTCATGGATGTACAACCTAGCATAATCTTAGGCACCATAAGTAGTCTTAATCGGTAAGAAATGAGCAGACTTTGTCATTCTATCAATAATAACCGAAATAGAATCAAAACCCTTTCTAGTCTTAGGCAACCCAACCACAAAGTCCATTTTGATTTCCTCCCACTTCCAAGTAGGAATATCTATATCTTGGGCTAGACAACCCGACCTTTGATGCTCGACTTTCACTTGTTGGCAATTATGTCAATCGGATACAAACCTAGTAATGTCTTTCTTCATACCTCCCTACCAAAACACTTCCCTCAAATCTCTATACATCTTTGTAGAATCGGGTGAATAAAATGTAACACACCACACCTTACAGCATTGGTACAATTCAAAGGAAACACGAAATGGAAGGGGCAAGTTGACCCTAAATTTCAAAAGTGCTTGAATCTCGTGTTAATGGGCTATACGTGCGTCTAACGCTTAACTGGATCGAGGATATACATGTTTTGCGTTGAGTTAAGAAGGTTATGACCTTAAAATGAAGTGAGAGAATTGAGGTGCTTGTAGGACTTAGAAGCTAGTAGGTGAGTCAGCTACTTGCTTAGCTCAAGTTGGTAAATTAAACGGAGACGAGGCTCGACGTCGGATTTGGCTAGGTTTGATTACGAATAAAGTCTGTTTTAAGGGGTAACCTTAGCCCATGTTTTAGTATTATAAATGGGCCATAAGAACAACTAAGTAATAATGTTATATAGGGCCCAACTACAATGTAA
>JAPFFP010042983.1:0-36308 GCA_026153255.1 Solanum medicagineum
ATACCTTAGCTTTGGAGATGAACTTGATGAAGATTGGAGATGGAGACTTGAAGCTTGAGAGGAAATCCTTAGATCCATAGAGGGTTTTGAGACTTGAATTAGGGGATGAAATATTGTCTAAGTGTTTGAGTAAGTATTGGGGAATGTTTAGAATGATATGAGGCTTAAAATTGGCTAAGTATAGGTATTTTCACGTGTGGGAAGGCTTAGGCCCAAGACTTAAAAGTCTTGGACCGAACTTGAAAAACAGCATGAAATAACACTGTGGCTCATCGCGCCACTGACGTGCATACACACTGGAATTTTGATTTTTGGAAAAATAAAATTGCGATTAGTTTGCTCTAAAATCGGGGTTAGACCCTTCCCTCCCCCCCCCTAAATTTGACCCCATGAAAAAGAATATGAAGTCAGATTTTTGATATCACGCATGTATTTTGAATATATAGAAATTATAATTTCGTGCACTTCCGAGGCACATTTTTTAGACTTTTTGGGGTCGTTACAATATCTCCCCCCTGGGAACATTTGTCCCCAAATGTCAAAGAAACATATATGAGAAAAGTAATCATGAACAAATCAGCCCCAACAAGAATGCAACAACACACTTAAAACACCATACTCAAAATCTCAACATAGGTGTAAAATCACCATGAACCCTTTCAATATAAACATGAATGCATGCAAATGACTTAGGGCCTGAAACATAAGACTTAGAATCATGAAAGGACTCGACGTGTTATCATAAGCTTGAATAGAATGAAAGAGGTACAAATATTGCTCCACCACGCCCATTCCGGCTCCCCGAGAGACACTTTCGACTTGGCGATTCTTCTAATGGGCTTTGACGAACACTATACCCTTACAAATTAACCTTTACTCATATCCACCCTACTTTCCATCGGACCTTCTCATAAGTCAACTCGCCCTCCACATCATGCACAAACCTCAAGAATCCTATAACACTTGTATCACCCACACACCTCCTCAATCATAGAACTATGAAGAACTGGACGAACCATATCCTTATCGCAAGGCAATTCCCATTTGTATGCAACCTCACTAACCTTCCTCAAAACCCTATGAAGACTTGCAAACCATAAATGCAATTCCCTCTTCATCGGGGCAAACCACCCTTTCATGAGCGAAACCTTCAATTAGCCTCAATCACTAGCTTTAAATTGAAGGTTTTTCTCCTCACTTCGACATGAGACTTTTGATGACTTGGACTATCTCCAATCTTTCCCTGGTCAACCTTACCTTCTCCATAGTATCCATAACTAGATCCAAACCCAACAAAGCCATTTCTCCCACTTCAAACCACCAAATCAATGATCTACAATGCCCACCATATGGAGTCTCAAAAGGAGCCATACCAATGCTAGAATGATGGCTACTACCAGTCTCACCAAGAACCCTCTTCCTCAAGCCATCAACACTAGGTATGCACAACCTACCTTACCTAAGGGCACCATCTGCCCTTTGGGAGAACACCTCTACCTTGCCAACGCTCGCCCAAGCCTTCAATTCTAACATGGAGGAATCAAGATCTTTCTTTTTCTTTTACCTCATAAACCAAGGAAGACTTTGAACTATCAACAACCATAATGCCATCATTATCAACCTCTTCCAACCTAACCCTCAAGCTAGCGAACCGATGGACCTGTCTAATCACCTCTTAGCTACCATCATCGACATATGCTAGGCTACTCACAGGCACCGTACTTAGAGTATCAACTACAACATTAGCCTTACCGAGACGACAACACACTCTCATATCACAATACCTATGAAGTTCTAACCACCTCCTCATTCCAAGATAAGATCCTTTTAAGTGAGCACATATTGGTGACTCTAGTGAACGATAAACACATCAACATGCACCCCTTACAACTAATGATGCAAAATTCAAAGCAATTACCACAACGTCCATCTCAAAGTCATAGATAGGATAACCCTTCTCATGCATCTCAAATCATTTAAAAGCATAGACTTCTGCCTAACAATCATGCATGAACAAACAATCCAAACCAACCAGGGCAAGCACAATACACAACAAACCCTTCCAACCCTTCTGGTAGAGACAAGATATGAGCGGACACAAACTTATCTTTCAAGGTTTGGAAGCTCCTCTCACAGTCAACGGTTCACACAAACTTAGCCTTCTTTGGATCAACTTAGTTAAGGGAGCAATAGAAGTGAGCCCATTGACAAGCCTCCGGCGGTAAATCGCTAAGTCCAAGAAACTCCTAATATTCAAGGGATTCAAAAGTTTAGGCCAATTTCTAATCACATACGTCTCCTTAAGATGAATCTTAATACCATCCTCTAACGCCATATTACCTAGGGAGGTAACTCCTTTAAACATATTTCATACTCAACATACAATTCCTCCTACCCCAAGATTTGCAACACTACCCCAAATGATTCACAAGCTCTAAATAAGTCAATACTTCATCACTAGACACCACCAGACCCCTAACAAGATAGGGATTAAAGACCCTATTCATGAAACCCATAAACATAGCCGGTGCATAAAACAACAAACAACTCCAACATACTAGAAATGCTCACTCCTAATCTGAAAAGATGCTTAGGGATACTACCTATCCTCAAACATCACTTAGGAACAAAACCCGAACCAAAGATCAAGCTTAGAGAAGTGACTAACCCATTGTAGTTGACCAAATAGGTCGTCCATTCTCAACCATCATATTGCAATCTATGGGTTCTACAATCAAAAGAGATGCAATATGCATGTAGCCGACCACCTCAAGACCTCCAATCCAATAAACTAAGTTCAACAAAAACCACAAGACAAGACCCTATGCAATAAAAACATGGGGGAAGCCCTTAGAGATCAATTGTGCCTTCAGACAAGAAATGAACCTACCTCCTTTGCTACAACTTGATAACCCCCCACTCAAAGATGGACGCATTAGGAAATCGAAACTTAACTCTATGGGCCCCATATCAAGGAAGACATAACATGCATGCAACTAATCCACCCCAAGCATAACATCGAGGTCCACCACAACAAATCCAACAAGTCATAAGGCAAGACCTAATGCAATATGAACATGGAGCAGTTATCCATAAACTCTTAAAAAACATTAGGCTCACTAATGAGCTAGACAGCAAAGAGAGTTCGGGACACACATGGAACTAACTAGCAACTAAAGAATAATAAAAGAAATAGTGGAACACTAGCCCATCAATGCGAACACAACAAAGACAAAAGAAATTTCAACATACCGGTAGCAACATCGGGCACCTCATACCCTTCTTGAGCCACTTGATCAACATGACCACCTTGATCTAAAGGGTGACCACCCTTACACTTCCTTCGAACATATGGACAATCTGCTAGTTTGTGACCCACTTTAAGCATTGGTCTTTCTCAAGCATAGGCCACCATGGTACTTCCCACATCTTTGGCACTTGGGGGTAGTTATCCCACCATCACCTCATTTACTCTTAATGCGCCTATGAGGACAATCCTACCTCTTATGTGTCACTTCACCATAATTGAAACAAGAATTGGTGCCTTTGTAACATGGGCGCCTACGAACCTCACCACTTGTTGGACACATAGCATCATCTCTATCCTTGAGACTTTGGAACTTTCTTGCAATACGGGCCCTTTTGGCCTCACTACCTCTCCCCTTACCATTTGAAGTCTCGGGAGCACTCACTTGTTGATCGAGGTAAGTTGCCATCTTTGTCACCGGTTTGGCCAATATCCATAAAGTATTGCAAACCTCTGCATTCGTCATATCACCATGTTGAGTGCTTTGAGACATATCCTGTAATGTAATGGTCAGTGATTAGCAATACACCCAAGGGGGCCTAACTCTATTGCAGGACATAGCTCATGAAGAAGTGAAACATTCCTAGAACGACTCATAGCCTCCTATTCATAGTTGTGGCGCGCTTCATAACCATGAATAAGACTCTAATTAACATGGTGTGTTGGACGCTGAAGATCCAACAATCTAGTGCTCTGATACCACCTTTGTCATAACCCAAGCATAGGGCCTAGACGTGACTGGCGAAAAGGGAACCCGAAGGAACCCCAAAAAAGCCTCATAGCATATCATTACACATCCTTTATCGTTGAAGCAATTAAGATGATAATAAAAGATAAGCATAAACAAGGGAAATTGGAAATAAGGGTGAACTTACATATCATAAACATCAAGAAACAGGAGAGTCAAGGCTCATATCATAGATACATTCATGTCCAACAACCCCTCTACTACATAGATAAGAGCGGCGGCCAAGACAAGCAACCGGGCTAACCCTCATACTAATAAAAATAGGTAATCCAAACATACAAGACATTGTCTAAACATAAGCTTGAGGGAAGATAGATATTGTCCTCGGACATGAGGACTTACCAAAAGGTAACTTGATCAATCCGTCTAGCCACGAGGAGAATCAATAGGAACTCCAATTCCTACATGGTTATATCATATAGGCATAAAGTATGTGTTAGTATGTTTGAATGTATGAAGTATGTAGGATACAATGTAACAAGAGATAGACTTCATAGGCAAAATGCATAATCATAAGCAATAGATAGCATACTAATAATATGACATGCATGAATGATGCTTGAAGTAAAATTACACTTATATCGAACATAATACGAGTGTAAGGAGCGGCCACTATAGTACAAGCTGAGGCCTACCACCCCCTTTAAAATGCGCATGAGGTATAAACCTCTTCATGAGGTTGATGGAGTACAAACCCCCCAATGTGTTGATGGATACAAACCCCCAGCATGGTTGATAGAGTACAAACCCCCCAACGGGTTGATGGAGTACAGACCCCCTAATAAGTTTGATGGGTACCAATCCCCAACAAGGTAACTCGGGCCTACAACCCCCGAGATAGGCGATCGAGGTACCAACCCCTCAATAGTTACCCAGGCCTAGGACCCCCCGATCTAGGCTTGGTCATCCCCAACACTATAAAGATAATATCACATATACATATATACATTCCTCCCGTCAAGATATAGTCATCTTTGCTATACATTCTTCTCATCATCATATGATCATCATATTCATACATTCCTTTCATCATCGTATAGTCATCATATACATACATTACTTTCATAATCATTTCATCATCATATAACCATTCAACTCATAAGACATGCATTAGACCTTAAATTACTCAAGAACCCATAACCAGTCATTTTATCAAATACTTAGAGGTTGTGTAATGCTAGTGTAAAACCATGCAATTCAAGAGTGAAATCATGCTAGAAAAATCAGTGTAAAATCTTCAATAGATACTTGGTAACACCCTCAAGCAATATATATCAAAACCCTTAATCAAATCTTACAGTAGATCTTGGTTTCATAGCTCATAACATAGCAAAACAATCACACTTTTCATAACCCCAACATAGTATGCAGTGATTTAAATAATAATTAAGACCCATGAGTAAATCAATTTTAAATCATGCAATTTTTATTTAAAAAGAAGCTTGGGTATCACGGGTGAAAGGAACCTATGATAGAAACTCACATACCTTAGCTTTGGAGATGAACTTGATGAAGATTGGAGATGGAGACTTGAAGCTTGAGAGCAAATCCTTAGATCCAAAGAGAGTTTTGAGACTTGAATTTGGGGATAAAATATTGTCTAAGTGTTTGAGTGAGTATTGGGAAATGTTTAGAATGATATGAGGGTAAAAAATGGCTAAGTATAGGCATTTTCACGTGTGGGATGGCTTAGGCCCAAGACATAAAAGTCTTGGATCGAACTTGAAAAAAAGGATGAAAATAACACTGTGGCGCGTCCCGCCACCAACGCGCACACACTGGAATTTCGATTTTTGGAAAAATGAAATTACGATTTGTTTGCTCTAAAATCTGGGTCAGACCCTCCTGCTCGTAAATTTGACCCTCTGAACAAGAATATGAAATCGAATTTTTGATATCATGGATGTATTTTGAGATATATGAAAATTACAATATTGGGCACTTTCGAGGTATATTTCAAGCACTTTTTGGGGTCGTTACATCATGCCATTCCATCAATATGCTTCCCTAAAGTCCTTATACATAATGGTGGATCTAGGATGAATGGAATACTGAGAGTTATGGGCTTCAACTAATATCGTCTCCCTTAGGCCATAAATATTTAGAACACAGAGTCACCTTGGTAACGAAGCATCCCATTTTCCCATTTGGAGAAAACCACAATCTTCTTGTCCACTACTAACTTTGTTTAAAGTTGCTAAAGTTGGATCTATGTCTTACATTACCTTCACCTTTGCTACTAACGACGACTCTGCCATATTGCACATAAAATATGACCCAAGTTTAAGTAAATCAACCTTACACCCAAATGGACAAATCAATGTACATTTTTAACCAAATCTTTCCTTTCATTGTCAACATGAATGACACTACCTACAGGCACCCTACTATGTCCATCTACTACAATATTTACCGTGCTCGGGTGATGCAATGCACTCATGTCTTAGTTTGCCTAAGGTTCAAGTTCCTTTTGCTGAATACATATTGCAAACTCTTGTGGTTGGTTAACATATCCACATGCATCCCATAAAGATACAAATGTCATATTTTCAATGTAAACACAACCGTAGCCAATTCAAGATAATGGGTTGGTTAATTTCAGTCATGCACCTTTGGTTACATTGAAGCATATGATATGAACTTCCCATGTTACATCAACACACATCCTAGAACAATACGTAAGGTATCACAGTAAACAATAAATCCACGTAAACATTCTGAAAAGGTCAAAATAGAGGCTGAAGTAAGATGATCCTTCAATGTTTGAAAACTCTTTTCACACTTATCTGACTATTGAAACTTTACCTTCTTTTGAGTCAACCTAGTCAAGGGTGATACAAAGATGAGAATCCTCTAACAAATCTCCTATAATATCTAGCTAAACCCAAAAAGTTTCTAATATCAGAAGAAAACAAGGGTCTAGGTCAATTCCTTAGCATCCCCATTTTCTTTGGATCAACAATAATCACTCGGCACAATGTCATAATGACCTGGTTGGTCATTTTTGAGCTTATCTATGAAATTACTATTTTTCCATTCGTATGTTCCTTTAGACCTATTTAGAACTTTTAGTTTGTTGGAACAAAAATTCTGAGTTTTAAAGGTGGAAAAATAAGAGTTTTGGCATTCATGGATGCTTAAGTTGTTGAAAAATGAGTTTTTGCTTAATTTTGAGTTTTGGGGATCAGGTCAGACATCCATCGATTCAATTTGCTTCAGAACATCAATACTAACATAAGAAAAGTTTGACTTTTATCAACATTTGTAGTTCAGAAGCTCAGATAAAAATTTTGACAGTTCTAGTAGTTCTGGATGGTGAAACTAACGTTAGAAATGATTTAGTCAGAATATTATGAGTTGTCGAGGGAAATTTTGGTATTTTAAGTTATTAAACTAGTTTATATGACTTGCATTGGTAAATGTATCATAGAGACATTGGAATAGAATTCTGATAATTCTGTTGAGTCCAAATCATCATTTTTAGTCTAGATATATGTGTAATTTTGAGTTAAATGAATTTCAAGGAATTGTATTGAGATGGCTGATGTTTCTAGTGCAAGAGCCC
Source organism: Solanum medicagineum (assembly GCA_026153255.1). Lineage (NCBI taxonomy): Eukaryota > Viridiplantae > Streptophyta > Magnoliopsida > Solanales > Solanaceae > Solanum > Solanum medicagineum. The sequence continues at coordinate 7,621 of JAPFFP010042983.1, forward strand.
CTCTTCTGTGCATTGGCAGCTGACCCCACATATTCGTGGAGGTTATCCTCACTTGCTTCTCTGCATTTGTACCAGCCTCTGCATTCACAGAGGTATACTATCTGTGTGCCCTCTATACTCCGTGTTTGCAGGCCCTATACATTCTACCTTCGTGGAACTTTATTACTCCTTACTCTCCATGTTCATGGGATCTCCTCCACATTCGCAGAGTATTACCATGCCCGGACACTATTAAACTTGAGGAAACACCATTTTTATTCATTTTTAGGAATTTCAAGCTTTTAGGGGTGGTTTGGGATGAGATTTTTTAGAGATTTCTTTTGGGTAAGTTCTTTTAACATCATTTTTTAATTATTTTCCATGACTTTTATCTTAATTGCATCTTAAATTTCATAATTTTGAATGTCCGAAATTTGAGATTTGTGGTCTACCATTTTGAAGTTTAAATGATGATTTTTCGTTCATTTTGAACTTGATTTTAGTGGGATTTTCACACGTGGACTCAATTTTTCTTGTAAAAGCAGATTTTAAAGTCAATTTCAAGATTTGGGAACCTTGAATTTTAGCCTAATTTTGATTATATTTCTCCTAAGCCTAATTCATGTCAATATGGGTATCAAAATTCATCTCTTGAACCGTAGTATCTATTTCTTATAGTGATTAATCGATCTGGGGATCATTTAGAGGTTTGAGATGATTGAAAGCTTGTCCAAGTCTAGTTTCAACATCGAGGTATGTTTAACAAATCTTTTTGGGATTGGATATGACTTATTGACCATGTTTATGTGGTAATTGTAAGATCTAGATCGATTTATTACTAATTGGATTGATTTGTCAAAATTGTGTTTGAATTGTGATTCTGATTTTGTCGAAAATTGACTAAATTCTTATCTTATTGAAAAATTAAGATGGAATCTTGTAAAATGAGTCAATTTGGGACATTAATGTAATAATATGGTATCTGTGATACTATTTGGATATGTATATGCCAATTTAATGGCTTTTGACATACTTTTAGAAACATTGTGTATATTTTTGGACGAATGAGGTTTGGTATTTTTACATTAATAATATTTGGTATATTTGTGGACCAGTGAAGTCCGGTGTTGTTGGTGTGCTTGACTGTTGATATTATTATGATAATCTGATACTTAGTAATAGTTTGGGGTGCTAGTGGAGGCACTTGATATTACTTTCCATGATTATATGAGGCTTATGTATATTAGTATTTCTATCATGCTGCTATTGTATATGTATTAACGTTTGTTATTTCCATGCATTTATTCCATATTGTATTGGTACCACTTGAGACATTGTGATACTTGGGACACTGTGATACTAGAGATACCCCTATATAATGCCTATGATGCCTTGAGGTACTTTGGGAACTTATGTGTATATAGGGACGAGCGATGTTCGATATTTTTGATACACTAGACTATCGGTATGAATATAATGAGTTAGCATTTGTAGATAGTTTTAAGGTATCAATTGTGGAACTTGTTATTATCTTACATGATCCTAGTATTCCTATCATGATATTAAATTATGCTTTGAATTATATCATTGACATGCATTCACTCCATGTTGTACTGTATAACCCCATTGACCCAAGTAGGAGGCAAGGGTAATACATATACCACTTCTCAAATCCCTTGACCTGAGCAGGAGGCAAGGGTAATATAATTATTACTTCTAGATCCCTTGACCTGGGCAGGAGACAAGCGTAATATATATACCACTTTTCAATGGCCCCTTGACCACAGGCAAGTGGCAACGTTAGGGTACTGTGACACTCCTTAATAATGGGTAGGTGGCAAGGTTAGTTCATATATCTCCTAAGCATCGCATTATTTACTACCTTTGCAAGTTTTATCTGAACTCATATATATGTATGCATATTGTGTAGTAATTCTTTTGATACAGGTGATAGTATTCTTTGTTATTACATACTTGTTCGATTTCCCTTACCTAGTCGGTTCAACCTATTGGGTGCATTTTGGTGTACTCTCCCCTACTTTGTTTTCCCCCTGCAGATCAAGCACATGGACCTGTATGTGGTAGTTTATTCACCCTAGCAGAGCTTGTCTCCATCTATCAAGATCTTACCTTGAGGCTCAGACTTTGAGTCACCGTGGATCCTTGAAATTTCCTTATTATTCTCTTACAAACTTTGTATTAGACATTATCAGTTTTGTATTTCACATGAGGTTGTTGTATTTACTCTTTGATACTACTTTAGAGGCTCGCGTACTCATGACTCTAGGCTTTGGTATTTTTTGTGATATGTTCTGATTGTTTCCACTTTACTTCATCCTTATTTTGATATGATCTGACTTTTGGGTCATGATAAGTTTGGTATCAGAGCTCTAAGTTCGTTGGGCTCGTAAGTCAAGGGAAAGGTATCTAGTAGAGTCTCATGGATAAGTATGTAGACGTCCACACCCATCATCAAGAGGCTACGGGGTACTTGATGGGAAAAAAACTTTCATGTCTTGCTTCTATTTATGCATTTCTTCATAACAATCAGTTTGAAAGTGTTTAATCTACTCATTCTGTGCAGATGTTACTACTAGATCCTGATGATTAGTTGGAGAACCTGAGCCAGCTATTGTGGCTCCCACTCGTGGTTGAGGTAGGACATGAGGTAGGGACAACGGCTGAGGACATGCTAGAGGGACAACTGTGCCTAGAGGTTGGACTAGAGTAGCTTCTCCAGAGCTTGAGTATGAGTCCAAGTGACATACAGACCCTGTTCCCCTACTATCATCCCGTGATGCTATGCCCTCACTTCAGGAGTTACTTCTGCGTATATTGGACAGATATGAGATAGCATCTCTGACCATCGTTGTTCTCAACACACCGGTCTTACTATGTTGACCGGCTCTTATACAACTTCGTTGGACATGGTAGGTGGCCCTTCAGAGTGTGGTAGACCACGTCTACCTGTGTGAGAGTATTGGACATGATCGATAGGCTGGCAGGAAGAGAGTTTGTCAGCATGGCTAGTTTAGTCGACCCTCGCCCCGAGGTAAGAGCTCCAAATACAACTATTTAAGTTGTATGAGTTCAGAGCTTGTATTTTTGTGATGATATTGGGTCGTGGCCCATTATTCTCCGTATCATGCATTTCCTACTTAGACTTAAGGACCTCAGTAGCCCATCCAGCCCCAACACTAGCAACAAAAGTTACCTCTCAGGGCATTATCGGAGGTACCAGAGGAGGTCGTGGTACAATAAGAGGTGTAGCCGTAGAGGCCTATAGGCTAATAGTGAGCATAAAGTATATTACGCCATCCTAGAGTGAGCTGAGGTAGAGACCCTTCATATAGCTATTTCAGGTATGGTTCTGGCCTGCCACCATTCTACTTCAGTTTTATTTTATCCAGTCCCTACCTATTCATATGTGTTGACTTATTTTGCTATGGATATTGATATTATGGATGAGCCATCCATCGAGTCTATTTATGTTTTCACCCTGTGTAATGACCTGATCTATGGGCCTAGTCATCACAAAGTGAATGAGACACCCAAAGGAACCTCATCCAAGGAATCTCTAGCATCTTAAGCATTCATAGGCACTAATTAAACTTTTGCGAAAAAAATAAGGGAAAAGGGACTAAAGGCCAACTTGACAATAAAGCAACATTGAAAAGTAGTGGAAATACTACAATCAACTTGTTTGTCCATATGCATACCATCTACATCATAAATAGATGGGACCGGCATCGGTCGATCTCCATCAAATAGAAAGAAGTCTAAAACAGTGCAACATAGAATGTAAAAGCCTCAGAAGGGCTACAAATACATTGTCTTAAATAAAGAAAAGATACAAGATAGAAGGAAAAGTGGAGGAGTCCTGAAATAAGGGCTCACCTAGGCAACATGGGTGGAAGGACCCAATGGTTCAACCCCACATACCTTAGATTTGGAGAAGTTCTTGGTGAAGTTGAAAATGGAGGTTGAAGCTTGAAGAAAATCCTTAGTTCCAGATGAGGGTTTTGAGTCTTGAATTTTGGAGTGAAAATACAGCTAAGTGTTTTTGGGGAGTATTGGAAATGTTTAGGATGATATAAGGCTAAAATTGGCTAAGTATAGATAAAAACACGTTTGGGAAATTTGGGCCCAACAATTAGAATAGTTTGGGCCACTTCGTAAAACACTGCCAAGCAAAACACACCTCTCCGCATCGCGGAGAAGGAACTACACTGAACCGCACCCTTGGCGCGTCGCGGAGGAAACACGAAAACCTTACTGAAATTCATCACTTAAAAATTTATAATTGCTAATCTTTTACTCTTAAATCAACATTAGACCCTTTTTCACCTAATATTGACCCCTTGATCACAAATATGAAGTCGAATTTTCGAAATAACAAATGAATTTTAAGATATATGGAAATCAAAATTTTGGGCATTCGGAAGCACATTTTGTGGCACTTTTTGGCATTGTTAAAGTGTTCCGCATGATTCACTAACTGAACTTCCCCGAATAACACAATTCTAGACTAGAATTGAAACGCCCCAAAAAGTGCCCGAAAATGTGCCTCCAAAATGCCCATAATCATAATTTTCATATATCTCAAAATCCATGCGTGATATCGAAAATCCAACTTCATATTCATGATCAGGGCAAAATTAAGTGGGAGATAGGTATAACCCCAATTTTAGAGCAACCGTAGAAAAATTTTGTTTTCTAAAAATTAGGAAAAACAGTACGGATTCGCACCCCTGGCGCAACGAACCAGGGTGCGAATCACTGTATTTTGTTGTCAGCTTTTCCAGTTTTGGTCAAAAGCCTTAGGGTCTTGGGCCTAAGCCTTCCTATGCATAAAAACACCTATCAGCCAAATATCATTCAAGACTTTCCCAAGACCCTCTCAGACACTTAGTCAAATATTTCACCCAAATTCAAGTGTCCCAAACTCATTTCTGGATCTCAGGGAATTTATTCAAGCTTCAAGTTCTCATTCAAATCTTCATCAAGGAAATCTCCAAAGTTGAGGTATGTGGGTTTCATCCATTGGGTCCTTTCACCCATGGTGCCAAACATTTCTTTTTATGTAAATTGCATGTTTTCAAGTTGAATTATCTATGGTATCTCTTACTATGAATTTGATTATGAATTATATGTTGGGGTTTCATGAAATATGGACTGTTTAGGCATGCTTTGAGCTATGAATCTATAATTTTTTATGAGATGCGATGAGATGTTTCAATGTGTCTTGCATGAGGGTGTTACAAAGTGTTGGTGGGTTGATTTACATTATGTTTTCTCACATGATTCACTCTTCAATTGCATGATTTTGAACTAGCATTACACACCCGTGAAGTGTTTGATAAAAAGTCTAGTTAAGGGTTCTTGAGTTATTGATGATCTATTACTTGGCCTATGAGTCAAGTGACTATATGATGATGAAAGGATTTGTCATGATACAAGCCTAGGGCCTAGACGTGACCGGTCGATGGAGAACCTGAAGGAACCCCAAACAAGCCTCATAGCATATCATTAGATTTCTTGGTCACGAAAGCAATGTAAAATGCATAAGAAACATAAACAAGGGGAGTTGGGACTAAGGGAGAGAGATTAATACCTAAGTAACATGTAAAAGTTTAGAAAGATAGGGTAAGAGACTAAGGGAAAGCTTGCATAACATCAACAACTAGAAACAAAAGATTCAAGGCTCATAACTTAGATACATAGCACGTCCAACAACACCTCTACTACATAGATAGAAGCCGGGACGAAGACAAAGCAATCGGGCTCACCCTCATAGTCAAAATAGAACATAAAGAAGAATGTCTCAATACATAATAAGAGAAACGTAGTCTAGGGTCCCCGAAGTTGAGGACTCATAAACTAGCTTGAGTAGCATCGAACTAGCCACATGGAGGAGGAGGATGATCAACATGGACTCCGATTCCTACATAGTGATATCATATAAGCAAGAGTATGCATTAGTACATTTGTATATATTAAGTATTTACGATACAATGCAACAAGAGATAGGCATCCTAATAAAAATGTATAAGAATAGGCCATAGGCTTAATATAACAATATGAAATGTATGATCAATGCATAAGTAAAACATGCTTATCTAACTCATACTCATATATATCATATGTGTAGAAGATACCAAGCTAGCTTTCAAGGGACAAACCCCTTTGGTTGGTTGGTGATGATGCCACCCCATTACTTAGGTGGTAAGGTACAAACCTCTCACAAGGTTGATGAGTACAAATCCCTATCTAGGTTGATGATAATGCCAACTCATCAACCTAGTGGTGAGGTACAAACCACTCACTAGGTTGACGAGTAGAAACTTCCATCTAGGTTATCCGGACTCTTAGACCCCCCGGATTGGGCATGGTCTAATGCAACACTTTATATAAGATTTTTTTATATACATAAGCTCATTTAATCATCATAACATCATTCATATCAGATCTCATACATTGGACCTTCAATTCCTCTAGAAACCCTAGCCTAACATTTTATCAAACATTTTCAAGAAAATCCATTATAAAACCATCAATCAACACCTTGCAACACCGTCAAGCAATATATATCAAAACCCCTTATCAAATCTTACAATAAATCAAAGATTTATAGCTCAAAACATAGCAAAATAGTCAAAACTTTACATAGCCTTAACATGGTTTATAGACATGTTCATACTAGTAAACCCATTTATAAAATCAACTTTAAGTCATCCAAATCGAGTAAAAGGGAGGTTAGGGCACCGTGGGTGGAAGGACCCAATGGCTAAAAGCCATATACCTTAGCTTTGGAGATGAGCTTTGGTGAAGATTGGAGATGGAGACTTGAAGCTTGAAGGAGAATCTTGAAATCCAAATGAGGGTTTGAGACTTGAATCTTGGGAGAAATATAAGACTAAGGGTTTGAGTGAGTATTGGGAAATGTGTTGGTTGATATGAGGGTGAAGTAATGCTAAGTACAAGTGTTTTCTCGTGTGGGAAGGCTTAGGCCCAAGACTTATAAGTCTTGGACTGAAGTCTAACACTGGACCAATTTTTGAACCAGTGTGTGTCGCGCTGATGACATGGAAACCAATTTGTTTTCGTGCCAACTTGAAAATTCATAATTCGATATGGTTGCTTAAAAATCAGGGATAGACCCTTTTCCACTTAAATTTAACACCTAAACAAGAATATGAAGTCAGGTTTTTGAAATAATGAATGGATTTTTAGATATATGGAAATTAAGGTTCGGGGCATTTTCGGGCACTTGTTGGGTCGTTTCAGAATTGTATGTATGTATTGAATTCGTGAAAAGTATCTATTGTATTGCTAGTTGACCACACCTTGTTGAGGGTGTGATATGCCTCAACCACTTTGATAGGGGGTGCTATGCCCATCTACTATGTTGAGGGGTATATACCTTAATCAATTCGATTGGGGGGGGGGGGAGGGGGGGCACTGTGCCCATCTACCGTGTTGAGAGGCAAATACCTTGAACATTATGATGGAGGATGACAAGCCCATCCACCATGTTGAGGAGTATATACCTTGACCGTTATGATGGGGGTGACATGCCCATCTACCATTTGAGGGGTATATACCTCAATCACCTTCCAAGAGGGTGACATGCCCTGGATTCCAAGTATTCGTTTGCTTGGTCTATGATAATGGTCTCTTTCTACACATGTAATATGTTCCATATAAGCATGTTTTACTTCAAGCATTGATCATGCATGCCATGTTGTTAATATACTATTCCTTGCTTATGATTATGCATTTTGACTATGCCTAAATTTTTTTGCTTTGCACCATGCATACTTACTACATTCACATATACTAATGTATACTCTATGCCTATATGATGTTACCATGTAGGGACTGGAGCTCCTCACAATCATCCTCCACCTCCACGTGGCTAGTACGATTACTCTCAAAGTAAGTTGGTGAGTCCTCTACTCCAAGGATATACTTCTCTTGGTTTATGCTATGTATTGACTCTTCTTATTTTGGATAATTATGACTATAAGGGCAAGCCCATAGATTGTCATGGTCCCCGCTCCTATCAATGTACTAGAGGTGTTGTTGGAATCTTAAGATGTATTAATGCTATAGTATTGGCTTGTTATGTTTCTATGATATCAAGGATGTCCCCTTGCGCCGTATTCCCCTTTTACTATCTCTTATTGTTCTTTTATTGCTTCTGCAATGAAGGATGAGTAATGATATGCTAAGAGGCTTGATTGGGGTTCCTTCGGGTTCCCCATTCGTCGTGTCATGTCTAGTCACTAGCCTTTGGTCGTGACAACTTGGTATCAGAGCACTAGGTATGTAAAAAAACCCAACACACCGAGTCATGTAAAGTCTTTTTCATCGTTGTGAAGTGCACCACAACTATGAATAGGAGGCTATGAGGCATTTTAAGAAATGGTTCTTCATGATCTATATCATGCTTTAGGTATCAAATAAGATTTACTTCCCTAATGTGCGGTCTTTTCCTTTTATAAATCATGCCACAAGCAAGGAGAATGGCTCAAAGAGCTACCACACCCGACGAGGGTCCGGCCCATTCGGCTCCTCAAGCTCCCCAAGAATAAAGGATTAGGCATGCCAAATATAGAAACGTCATTTCCATGTTGGCATAAGCCATGACCAATCAATTGAAACAAGGAGCCGAAGCTCCTCATGCTCCAACCACAGTTTCAAGAGTGAGGGATTTCACAAAGATGAACTCGCCGGAGTTCCATGGCTCTAAAATAGAAGAGGACCCCAAAGAATTCATTGATAAGTTATACAAAGTGCTTGCTATTATGAGGGAGAGTTCAGAGGATAAGGTGGAACTTGTGGCCTATCAACTCAAGAATGTTTCACGAAAGTCTCCAATATGTGTTCACACAAAAGGATCTCAATTTGAGTCAAAGAAAGTGGTTAGAAATCCTCAAATATTATGATATGAGTGTGCACTATCATCGCAGCAAAGCTAACGTTGTGGTTGATGCTCTAAGTAGAATGTTCATGGAAAGTGTAGCTCATATTGGAGAAGGCAATAGGAAGTTGCTAGAGAAGTTCACCAGTTAGCTAGGTTGGGGGTTCGGTTGAATGAAGTTGAAAATGGAGGTATGGTAATTATTGATGGTTTCAAATCTTCTTTGATTAAAGAGGTTAAGTCCCAACAATACCTTGACCCCTCCTTACTGGAATTGAAAGTTTCGTAGAGGATGGTAAACTAGAGGTTTTCTCCGACGGGGGAGATGGCATCCTTAGATACTAAGGTAGGTTTGTGTGTGCCTAATATTGATGGGATAAAGGATTTGATCTTGCAAGAGGCACATAATTCATCCTACTCTATTCATCCTGGTTCTACAAAGATGTATAGAGATTTGAGGGAGGTTTATTGGTAGGGTGCTATGGAAAGAAAAATTGCTCGGTTTGTAACCAATTTTCATGATTGCCAACAAGTTAAAGCCAAACATCAAAGGCTGTGTGGCGAAGCCCAAGACATAGAAATTCCTACATGGAAGTGTGACGAGATCAATATGGATTTTGTGATTGGGTTGGCAAAGACTACGAAGCACTTTGATTATATGTGTGTTGTTGTTAATAGAATGATAAAGTCAGCTCACTTTCTACTACTTAAAACAACCTACGGTGCTGAAGATTATTCCATGATATATATTCATGAGTTGGTTTAGTTGCATAGGATACGATTGTCTAGTAATTCAGATTGTGGTGCTTAATTCACTTCCCATTTTTGGAGATCCTTTAAAATAGATCCTGGTACAAATTTAAAATGTAGCACGACATTTCATTCTCAAATGGATGGCCAAGCCAAAAGGACAATCCAAACTCTTGAGGATATGCTTAGGGCTTGTGTTTTGGAGTTCCAAGGTAGTTGGGGCAAATATCATTTACTCATTGAGTTTGCTTATAACAATAGCTATCACTGTACCATTGGAATGACTCCCTTTAAAGTCTTATATGGTAAGCAATGTAGGTCCCCAGTTGGGTGGCTTGATGTGGGTTAAAATGATTTATTGGGATCGAATTTGGTCATGTAGGCTTTGGAAAAAATGAGGTTGTTAAGGGAGAAATTGAAGATTGTACAAAGCAGCCAAAAGTCCTACTCCGGCACAAGGAGGAGAGATCTTGAGTTTGGTGTTGGTGATTGGGTATATTTGAAGGTCTCGCCCATTAAGGGTGTGGTCTGGTTTGGCAAGAAGGGAAAGTTGAGTCCAAGGTTTGTAGGGCCTTATAAACTTTGAAGAGAATTGGTGAAGTTGCCTATGAATTAGAGTTGCCTAGGAGATGAGCATGGTTCATCTAGTCTTCCATGTGTCTATGTTGAGGAAGTGTACATGTAGGTGACCCTAGTTCTATAGTTCCCTTGGATGTTGTGGGTGTTGTAGAAGATGACTTGGACTTATGAGGAGGTCCCGATGAAAATATTTGACAGACAAGTGAAGAGGTTGAGAAATAAAGATATGGCATCCATCAAAGTCTTTTGGAGGAATCAGCAAGTCAAAAGTTCCACATGGAAAGCCGAAGCCGATATGAGAAGCGATATCCCTATCTCTTCTATTCCGTTCAAGCTTGAGGTAATACGATTCACCTACCATAGATTCTCCTCTCATTGTTTGCCATTTTCATAATGTTCGTACATGTTTATGTGAACTTGAGGTTGCATTATAAGTGCCATATGGAACATGGTTTAAAGATTTTAAACGATGCATGTGTTGCATTTTGAATATGGTGCATCAACATATAGTGCATGAATCTATAACTTAGAGCTTGCCTTAACACATTCAGGTACGATTGTTCCCTAAGGGGAGATATTGTAAGACCCCACTTATGGGGGTAGGGGTGATACAAGAAATAAGTGTGGAAAATTTGAACTGTTGATGTTTACAGAGGGGGGGGGGATTTACGACTCATAAGATGAAGTATGGCTCATAAAGTGGATAGAACCTGGCAGACTCGATGAAATCTGGGATGGTTTTGAAGTTCAATCTATGACTTATCAGATAACCTGCAAAGCCCCCTACAAGTCATAGATGGTCTCGTAGAATGAGAGTAAGATAAAGGGAGTCTTTGAAGTTTGGAAAAAAGACCATTAGATGAAACCCATCTATGGCCTCTAGAATGTTCTATAGCCCGTAAATGGGGTCGTAGACCTATCCGGACAAGATTTCAATTGATGCAAATTTAATCTTTCCTCTTTTTCAAAGTCTATTATATGCCATTTTGACCCCATCTGTGTCCCCTATTAACATATACAACCTTAATTCATATCATTCCACCTCATTCAAAAACCCACTAAGTCTTAAAACTCTCTCAAGCTCTTCAAGGCTTTCAAGTAAGCGGTGCATGCTAGTATTTTTAATATCCACCTCTGAATCAGGTTTGCTCAATCATAATCACTAAGGTATGTGAGTTTGATTGTCGGAACCTTCCATCCCACAAGTCCAACCAATCTTTTTCTTAAACTACATTGATTTATGGATTATTCTGGGTTTTTATAAGCTCTTGCTCATGATGATATCATTATGCATAGTTCACATGGTTTCTATTTGGGTTCATCAAGTAATGATTTTATTATGCTAAGAATATTGTTGGGGTTTTACATTGTGATGGATTTTATGACATTAAAGTCACGCACTCTATGATGCCATGAAAAGCTATGAAGGAACTTATGAGTTTAGTTGGTTTTCATGATACCCGAAACAAGGGTTTTACTATAATAATGGTGGGTTGATTTTGAATAACTTTAGATGAATTGATTTTACTCCACTCTTGTTTCATACTCTTGAAATGTATGATTTTAAGTACATGTGCATATACCCACCATTTTTGACTTAATCTACATGACAAGGATTCTTATGATTGATGAAAGATTGTTGTATGAATTTCAAGACAAGCATGTTAAGATAAGTTATGGTCACCTAAGCATGTATTTAGGTCATGAAAAGTTCCTACGATTTGTAGGTAAGATGTTGAGCCCTTATGCCATATATTCTACCCTCTTGTGACTAAATCATGTCTACATGAAGGGCGATAAGTATTTTACCCTCATGTACTATCTAAACCTTACTAGATAGGTCATGTATGTTACAATCTCTACCCTTAGATGTAATACAATGCCTACTGGAAGTTATATGCCACGTTTATGCTATGTTGGTTGATTAATTCAGGGGCTGTGCTGGAACATAATGTTGGACGATCTTTTTTATCCTCTAGTACAAGGTATGTGGCACGTGTAGGGTCATGTATTTGAATGAGCTACTCAAGTCGTGTTATCATGTTCTCACAAGTTATGATTAAGCTTATGATAATTTCAAGTATTCTGTGGGACAAAACCTAGTACTGAAAGAGGCTTAAGGTGGGGTTTCGACCCAATGGGTCCTTAGTGAAAGTCTTCGTCTCTTAGCTATGTGCCACTAATGTGCTATCAAAATAGAGCTATTTGTAAAGTCCTTCTTATAGAGTCAGTTTCGGTGGTTAGTGAGTTTCTTGATGTCTTTCCAAGTGACCTTCCCGGTGTTCCTTTTGAAAGGATAATAGACTTTGATTTAGACCTCCTTCTCGAGATTCAACCCATTTCTATTCCTCCTTACCATATGGCCCTGACAGAGTTAAAGAAGTTGAAGGAGCAATTGAGGGACTTGTTGGAGAATGCTCTTATTAGGCCAAGCCAATCACCTTGGGGTGCACCGGTGTTGTTTGTGAAGAAGAAAGATGGGTCTCCTAAATGTGCATTGACTATTGACAACTTAATAGGGTCACCAGAAAGAATAAGTACCCTCTCCTAAGGATTGATGATCTATTTGACCAACTTCAATGGTCTAGTCATTTCTCTAAGATTGATCTTTGGTCCGGGTATCATCAAGTGAAGGTAAGGAAGTGTGACATTCCCAAGACGACCTTTCAGACTTTGTATGGGCCTTATGAATTTGTCGTTACATTTTTTGGGTTGACTAATGCACAAACTATCTTCATGGATCTTATGAATAAGGTCTTTTAAATCTAACATTGACTTATTTGTGATGGTCTTCATTGATGATATTTTGATCTATTCCCATAGTGAGGAGGAGCATTTGACATATTTGAGGGTAGTTTGCAAAAATTGATGGAAGAAAAGTTTTATGCCAAGTATGAAAAATGTGAATTTTGGTTGAAAAAGATTATCTTTCTAGGTCATGTGGTGTCGGAGGATGGTACTAAGGTGGATCCTAAAAAGACAGAAGTTATTAGAAATTGGCCTAGACCTTTGACCCCGTCGGATATTATAAGCTTCTTGGGCTTAGTGGGTTACTATCGGAGTTTTGTAAATGGGTTCTCTTGTATTGCTTCTCCTACGATTAAGTTGAGCCAAAAGAAGGCTAAATTTATGTGGACCGATGAGTGTGAAAAGAGTTTCCAGACCTTGAAAGATAAGCTTGTCTCCGCTCCTATCTTGTCTCTACCGGAAGGGTTGGAAGGGTTTGTTGTGTATTGAGATGCCTCACAAATTGGTTTGGGTTGTGTTTTGATACAAAATGATTAGGTTATAGCATATGCTTCTAGACAACTCAAAGTGATGAAAAGAATTATCCTACTCATGATCTAGAATTGGCCATCGTGGTATTTGCTTTGAAAATTTGGCATCATTATTTTTATGGGGTGCATGCTGATGTATTTACCGATCATAAGAATCTCCAATGTGTGTTTACTCAACAAGAACTAAACTTGAGACAAAGAAGGTGTTAGAACTTCTTAAAGGTTATAATATGAGTGTGCATTATCATCCCGGTAAGGTTAATGTTGTGGTCGATGCTTTGAGTAGGGTGTCTATGGTTAGCCTTGCTCATGTTGCTGATAGGGGCAAAGAGGTTGTTGGAGAGGTCTATCAGTTGGATAGATTGGGGGTTAGGTTAGAAGAGGTTAATAATGGTGGTATTGTGGTTGTTAATGGTTCAAAGTCTTCCTTGGTTGATAAGGTAAAAGCAAAGTAAAATCTTTACCCCTCCTTGTTAGAATTGAAGGCCTCGGTGAGAGATAGAAAGGTGGAGGTTTTCTCCTAAGGGGGAGATGGTTCCCTTAGGTACCAAGGTAGGTTGTGTGTGCCTAGTGTTGATGGCTTGAGGGAGAGGATTCTTGATGAGGCTCATAACTCTTCCTATTCTATTAACCCCGGTTCTACTAAGATGTATAGAGCTTTGAGGGATGTGTTTTCATGGGGAGGTATGAAGTAAGACATTGCCAAATATGTATCTGGTTGTCAAAGTGCCAACAAGTCAAAGCAGAACACCAAAGGTTGGGTGGCCTAATCCAGGATATAGATATTCCTACTTGGAAGTGAGAGGATATCAACATGGATTTGGTGGTTGGGTTGCCTAAGACTAGAAGGGCTTTTGACTCTATTTGGGTTGTGGTTGATAGAATGACAAAGTCAGCTTGTTTAATTTCCTAATGGTTAAGACTACTTATGGGGCCGAAGACTATGCTAAATTGTACATTCATGAGTTCGTTGGATTGCATGGGGCGCCCTTGTCCATCATATCGGATGGTGGTGCTCGATTCACTTCTCACTTTTGGAGGTCCTTCGAAATAGGTCTTGGTACCAAGGTTAAGCTTAGTACAACCTTTCACCCTCAAATGGATGGCCATGCCGAAAGAACTATCCAAACTCTTGAGGATATGCTTAGAGCACGTGTTTTGGAGTTTAAGGGTAGTTGGGATGATCATCTTCCATTTATTTAATTTGCTTATAATAATACCTATCATTCCAGCATTGGTATAGCTCCTTTTGAAGCTTTTTATGGTAGACGTTGTAGGTCCCCGGTTGGATTATCTAAGGTAAGGGAAATAGCATTGTTAGGTCCTGATCTGGTTATGGAGGCTATGGAGAAAGTAAGGTTGATTAGATAAAGTTTGAAAACAACCCAAAGTCATCAAAAGTCCTATGCCGATGTGAGGGGAAGGGATCTTGAATTTAAGGTGGTGATTAAGTCTATTTGAAGGTTTCACCCATGAAGGGTGTGGCTCATTTTAGGAAAAAGGTAAATTGACTCCAAGATATATGGGCCCTTATAGGTTGTTGAGGAAGATTGGTAAGGTGGCCTATGAGTTGGAGTTGCCTAGTGAAATGGACTTGGTTCGTCCGATCTTTCACGTATCCATGTTAAGGAAGTGTGTGGGTGATCACAATGCCATTGTTCCATTGGATGTTGTGGGTGTTGTTGAAGACAACTTGACTTATGAAGAGGTTCCTATAGAGATCTTGGATAGACAAGTGAAGAGATTGAGGAACAAGGATGTAGCTTCATTTAGGGTCGTTTGGAGGAATCAACAAGTCAAAAGTGCTTCATGGGAGGCCGAAGCGGACATGCAAAAGTGATATGATATGCCTAGGGAAAGAATATGAAGGTGAAAATAATACAAACATATTTATATACTACTAGAAATTGAGTCTATAGCAACACTAGTGAAACCGTTGCCATAGCGAGGATAACTGTTGTCATAGCTCTTTCACAACACTTTATCATGCGTTAATTGCAATTCTCACTTAGTCTGTCCTAGTTTTGAAATCACTTGAAATAATTGGTAAAGTTATCTTGTGATTAAAAGGTCACGAATTCAAACTTTGAAAATAGCTTTTACCAAATACTCTTGCCTAGATTTAGTAGCAATATCCGATTGTCTTTTCCATACTACTAAAGATAAGTTACTAATTCTAAGTCTTCTATGTGATTTCATGTCTCATGTATCAGCCTTTTATGTCATTGCATGCTTTCATGTTTACGTTGACAAGTGCATGGCAATTTTAACACTTATGTTGAGATTTTTGAAAATGGTATTTAAGTGCATTATTGCATACTTGTTGGGGCTGATTTCTTCATGATTACTCTTATGTATACTTCTTTGACATTCGGTGACGAATGTTCCCAAGGGGAGAGATATTGAAATGACCCCAAAAAGTGCTCAAAAATGTGTCTTGGAAATGCCCATAATCGTCATTTTCATATATCTCAAAATTCGTGCATGATATAAAAAATCTGACTTCATGTTCTTCATAAGGGGAAAAATTGAGTGGGAAATGAGTCTAACCCCGATTTTAGATTGACCGTATCAGAATTTTATTCCTTTATCAAGTGTTGATCCGCGCCCTTGGCACGACATGGCCAGGGCGCAGACTAGTGTTATTTTTGGCCAGTTTTGTTTGTTTCGTCCAAGGATTTTGGGTCTTAGGCTTAAGTCTTCCCATGCGTAAAAATACCTGCACATAGTCATATTTCACCTTCATATCACACAAGACATTCCTTAATACTCTCTCGAATAATTAGACAAATATTTTACTCAAAATTCAAGTGCCAAAACTCATTCCGGATCTTAAGGAATTCACTCAATCTTCTAGTTCCATTCAAATCTTCTTCAAGGAATACTCCAAAGTTGAGGTATGTGGGTTTCAACCATTAGGTCCTTTCACCCATGGTGCCCGAGCTTCTTTTTTACCTAAATCTCATGTTTCTAAGTTGATTTTACTTATGGGTCTTCTATTATGAATTTGACTGTAATCTATGTTGATGTTTCATGAAAGTTTGACTGTTTAAGCATATTTTGAGCCATGAATCTAGTATTTATTTTGAGATTTCATGAAGGTTTTCAATCTATATTGTATGAGGGTTTTACAAAGAATTGGTGGGTTGATTTACTTCAAGTTTTCTAGCATGAATTCACTCTTGAATTGCATGATTTTACACTAGCATTGTATACCCACCAAGTGTTTGATAAAATATCTGGATTAGGGTTCTTGAGTTATTGATGATCTATTGCATAGCTTATGAGACAAGTGACTTTATGATGATGATAATGAATGAATGTGTTGATTTCATGCAATGTGGCTATAGTGTTGCAAGTGAACATACCATAGATAAGGGGTATATACCTCATCCACCTTGTCGAGTGGTGGCGATCCCGTACTACCATAGATGAGGGGTATATACCTCATCCAACTTGTCGGGTGGCAGCAATCCTGCACTACAATAGATGAGGGATAGATACCTTATCCACCTTCCCAGCGGGTGGCATGCCTTGGATTCCAAGTACTAAATTGCTTGATCTATGATGATGGTCTCTTTCTACGAATCTAATATGTTCTATATAAGCATGTTTTACTTCAAGCTTCATTCATATATGTCATATTATTATGATGCTATCCATTGCTTATGATATTGCATTTTGCCTATTTTGCCTATCTTTTGTTGCATTGCATCCTACATACTTAGCACATTCAAATGTACAAATGCATACTCTATGCCAACATGATGTTATCATGTAGGAACCGGAGCTCCACTTGATCATCCTTCTCCTCTACGTTGCTAGTACGATTACTCTGAAACCAAGTTGGAGAGTCCTCAACTCCGAGGACCTACTTCTCTTGATTAATGTTATGTATTGACTCTTCTTATTTTTCAAACTTATGACTATGAGGTGAGCCTGGAGATTGTCTTGGCCCCGCTCCTATCTATCTATTAGAGGTGTCATTGGAACATTATGATTTATTAATGCTATACTATTGGCTTGTTATGTTTCTATGATATCAAGGATGTCCCTTAGCCCTATATTCCCTTTTCACTATCTCTTATTGTTATTTTGTTGCTTCCGCGACCAAGGATGTGTGATGATATGCTAAGAGGCTTGATTAGGGTTCCATCGGGTTCCCCATTCGCCGTGTCACGTCCAGGCCCTAGGCGTGCGTCGTGACAGCTTGGTATCGGAACACTAGGTATGTAAATAGTCCTCGAAAATCCAACACACAAAGTCATGTGGAATCTTGTTCATGGTTGTGAAGTACGCCATAATTATAAATAGGAGGTTATGAGGCATTTTAGGAAATGGTTCACTCCTTCATGATCTATATCATGGTTTAGGTTTAAAATAAGATTTACTTCCCTAACGGATGGTCTTCTTCTTTTATAAATCATGCTACAAGCAAGGAGAATGGCTCAAAGAGCTCCCACACCCGAGGAGGGTCTGGCCCATTCGGCTCCATAATCTCCCCAAGAATATGCATGCCAAATATCGAAACATCATTTCCATGTCGTATAAGTTATGACCAATCAATTGAACCAAGGAGCCCAAGCTCCTCATGCTCCCACCTCAGTTTCAAGAGTAAGGGATTTCACAAGGATGAACCCTCTGGAGTTCGATAGCTCCAAAACGGAAGAGGACACCCAAGAATTCATTGATAAGGTATACAAAGTGCTTGCTATTATGAGGGTGAGTTTGGAGGATAAGGCGGAACTTGTGGCCTGTCAACTCAAGGATGTTTCACAAGTTTGTTTTACTCAATGGAAACTTGAGAGGGAGAACTATGATCCCATCCCATGAGAGGAATTTAAAGCCGCCTTCCTCAACCAATTCTTCCCAATTGAATTGAGAGTGGCAAAGATGATGGAGTTCATGAATCTCAAGCAAACTCCATGAGTGTAAGGGAGAATTCCCAAGTGTAAGGGAGTATCCCCAAGCTCTCAAAATATGCTCCTCACTTGGTTGCTTACCCTAGGGCAAGGATGAACAAGTTTGTGTCGGGCGTATCCGACTTGGTGAGTGAATAATGTCACAGCGCTATGTTCGTGGGTGATATGGACCTAATTAGGCTCATGAATCATGCTGAGCAACTTGAAGGGGAAAGCTTTGGTAGAGAAGGAGTGGGGAGTCTTAGAAGGCTCGGTATAATGGTGGTTTTCAAGTTGCTAAGGGTGGTTGTTACCATCAAGGTCCCAAATTCCGAGTCCAGGGATCCTCCAATTTTTTTAAAAAAAGGTTTGCTAATGATAGGGTGCCTAACCCTAAGGTTCAAGGTGGCAATACTGGGACGACTCTTCCAAGCTGCCTTAAATGTGCGAGAAATCATGGTGGCAAATGCTTGAGAGACTCAAATGATTTGTGTAAAAGTAGGCCGCATGCTTGTTGATTATCCTTGCACTAAAAACAAGGGTAAAGATGGTTGTCCTCAAGGATAAGGTGCTCATATTAATCAAAGAACACAAGGAGGCAAACAAGGGGGTGCTCCATGTCGCAATAGTTTCTATTCCCTTCAAGGGATATAAGAAGTGGAGGAGATGGTAGATGTTGTTACCGGTATTGTTTATGGTTTATGATCATGATGTGTATTCTTTATTGCAGCAGGGTGCTACTTTCTCTTTCATTACTCCTTTTGTTGCTAATAATCTTCATATTTGTCCTCAATTGTTGTGTGAATCGTTTGAGATGTCTACTATGATTGGTGAGTCTATTATTGCTAGAAGGGTCTATAGGGCTTGTCCCGTGTCTGTATTGCATAAAGTGTTGCCTTATGATTTTGTTAAGCTTGACATGATGGATTTTTATGTCATTCTTTGGATGGATTAGTTACATGCATATCATGCTTCCATTAATTGTAGAACTCGTAAGGTTAAGTTCCAATTTCCTAATGAGTCCGTCTTAAGTGGGAAGGTCATAACTTGGTGATCAAGGGTAGATTTAATTCTTGTCTTAAGGCCTAGAAATTGATTTCTTGGTGTTCCATTTACCATCTTATAAGGATTTGGATATTGAGTCTAAAGTCCCTCCGATCGAGTCATGTCCGGTTGTCAATGAGTTTCTTGATGTCTTCCTCGATGAACTTCCCGCTGTCCCTCCCAAAATTGAGTAGATTATGGTATAGATCTCCTCCCTGAAACTCAAACCACTTCCATTCCTTCTTATCATATGGCCCTGACAGAGTTGAAGGAGCTAAAGGCTCAACTGAAAGATTTATTGGAGAAGGGTTTTATAAGGCCTAGTAAGTCACTTTGGGATGAACCGTTGTTGTTTGTAAGAAAGAAGGATGGTTCACTTAGTGTGTACATCGACTATCGGCAACTCAATAAGGTCACCATAAAGAACAAGTATCCCTTGCTAAGGATAAGTGACCAATTTGATCGACTACAAGGACCTAGTCCTTTTTCTACGATTGATCTTTCATCCGGATACCACCAAATGAAGGTAAGGGAGAGTGAAATTCCCAAGAAGGCCTTTTGGACTAGATATGGGCATGTTGAATTTGTAGTGATGTCATTTGGCTTAACTAATACACCAAAAATATTTATGGATCTCATGAATAGGGTCTTTAAACCCTACCTTGGCATGTTTGAGATGCTCTTCATAGATAACATATTGATTTACTCCCTGAGTGAAGAAGAGTATGTGAAGCATTTGAGGGTAGTGTTGCAAATGTTGAGGGATGAGAAATTTTTTGCTAAATTTGATAAATCTGAATTTTGGTCGAAGGAAGTTGCATTCCTAGGGTATGTGGTGTCGGGCGATGGAACTAAAGTGGACCCTAAAAAAATGGACATTATAAGAAGTTTTCCTAGGCCCTTGACTTTGATGGATATTAGGAGTTTCTTGGGTTTAGTGGGGTATTACTAGAGGTTTGTAAATGGTTTCTCCTCAATTGCTTCCCCTTTGAAAATATTGACTCAAAAAAGGCAAAGTTTGTTTGGACCAATGAATGCGAAAGGAGTTTCCAAACCTTGAAAGAAAATCTTACATCCACTCCTATTTTGGCTCTACCAAATGTGTTAGAAGAGTTTGTGGTTTATTGTGATGCTTCAAGGGTTGGTTTAGGGTGTGAGTTAATGTAAAATTGCAAAGTCATAGATATGCTTCCCAAAAATTAAAAGTGCATTAGCATAACTATCCCACCCATGATCTTGAGTTAGCGGCTGTGGTATTTGTTTTGAAAACATGGCGTCATTATTTGTATGGGATTGATGTAGACATATTTATCAATCAGAAAAGCCTCCAATATGTGTTCACACAAAAGGATCTCAATTTGAGGCAAAGAAGGTGGTTAAAACTTCTCAAATATTATGATATGAGCATGCACTATCATCGCAGCAAAGCTAATGTTGTGGCTGAGGCTCTATATAAAATGTCTATGGAAGTGTAGATCATATTGGTGATGGCAATGAGGATGCGGCCAGAGAAGTTCACACATTAGCTAGGTTGGGAGTTAGGTTGAATGAAGTTGAAAAGGAGGTGTGGTGGTTATTCATGGTTCCAAATCTTTTTTGACTAAAGAGGTCAAGTCCCAACAAGACCTTGACCTTGCCTTACTAGAATTGAAAGTTTCGTGGAGGATGGTAAAGTGGAGGTTTTATCCCAAGGGGGAGATGTTGTCCTTAGATACTAAGATAGGTTTGTGTGTGACTAATGTTGATGGGATAAGGGATTTGATCTTGCATGAGGCACATAATTCGTCCTACTTTATTGATCCCGGTTCTGCAAAGATTTCTAGAGATTTGAGGGAGGTTTATTGGTGGGGTGGTATCAAAAGAGAAATTGCTAAGTTTGTAGCCAATTGTCACAATTGCCAACAAGTTAAAGTCGAACATCATAGGCCGGGTGGCCTAGCCTAAGATATAGAAATTCCTACATTGAAGTGGGAAGAGATCAATATGGATTTTGTGATTGGGTTGGCAAAGACTAGGAAGCACTTTAATTCTATTTGGGTTGTTGTTGATAGAATGATAAAATCAGCTCACTTTCTACTACTTAAAACAACCTACGGTGCCAAAGATTATGCCATGATATATATTCATGTTTTGGTTAAGTTGCGTAGGGTACCATTGTCTATTATTTTGGATCATGGTGCTCAATTCACTTCTCATTTTTGGAGATCCTTTAAAAAGGGTCCTGGTACCAAATTCAAGCGCAGCATGACATTTCGTCCTCAAATGGACGGCCAAGCCGAAAGGACAATCCAAACTCTTGAGGATATGCTTAGGGCTTGTGTTTTGGAGTTCAAAGGTAGTAGGGGAAAATATCATTTACTCATTGAGTTTGCATACAATAATAGCTATCATTATACCATTGGAATGACTCCCTTTATAGTTTTATATGGTAAGCGATGTCGGTTCTCGATTGGGTGGTTTGATGTGGGGTAAAATGATTTATTGGGACCGGATTTGGTCATGGAGGCTTTGGAAAAAATGAGGTTGATAAGGGAGAAACTAAAGAGTGCTCAAATCAGGCAAAAGTCCTACTCCGGCACAAGGAGGGGAGATCTTGAGTTTGGTGTTGGTGTTGGGTATATTTGAAGGTCTCACCCATTAAAGACGTGTTCTGGTTTAGTAAGAAGGGAAAGTTGAGTCCAAGGTTTGTAATACCATATAAAATTTTGAAGAGAAATGGTGAAGTTGCCTATGAATAAGAGTTGCCTAGGAGATGAGCATGGTTCATCTGGTCATCCACGTGTCTATATTGAGGAAGTGTACGTGTAGGTGACCCTAGTTATATAGTACCCTTGGATGTTGTGGGTGTTGTAGAAGATCACTTGGACTTATGAGGAGGTCCCGATGAAAATACTTGACAAACAAGTGAAGAGGTTGAGAAATAAAGATGTGGCATCCATCAAAGTGTTTTGGAGGAATCAGCAAGTCGAAAGTTCCACATAGAAAGCCCAAGCAGATATGAGAAGCGATATCCCTATCTCTTCTCTTCCGATCAAGCTTGTGGTAATACGATTCACCCACCATAGAATCGCATCTCATTGCCTGCCATTTTCATGGCATTCGTGCATATTTATGTGAACTTGAGGTTGCATTATAAGTGCTATGTGACACATGGTTTAAAGATTTTAAATGATGCATGTGTTGCATTTTTATATGGTGCATTGGCATATAGTGAATGAATCTATTCCTTAGAGCTTGCCTTAACACATTCAGGCACGAATGTTTCCTAAGGAGAGATATTTGTAAGAGCCCGCTTATGGTAGTAGGGGTTATACAAGAAATAAGAGTGGAGAATTTGAACTGTTGATGTTTACGGGGGGGGGGGGGGTTACGACTCGTAAGATGAAGTACAACTCATAAAGTGGATTCCCGAACCTGGTAGACTCGATGAAATCTGGGATGGTTTTGAAGTTCAATCTATGACTTATCAGATGACTACTAAAGTCCTCTACCAGTCATAGACGGTCTCGTAGAATGAGAATAAGAGCAAGGGAGTCTTTGAAGTTTGGAAAAAAGACCATCAGACGAAACCCATCTACGGCCCCTAAAATGTTCTATGGCCCCGTAAATGGGGTCACGTAGACCTATCCAGACAATTTTCAATAGATGCAAATTTAACCTTTCCTCTTTTTCAAAGTCCAAGATATGTCATTTTTACCCCATCTGTGTCCCCTAACAGCGTATACAACCCTAATTCATCTCATTCCCCCTCATTAAAAAACCCAATACATCTCAAAAACTCTGTCAGGCTCTTCAAGGCTTTCAAGTAAACGGTGCAAGCTAGGGTTTCGAATCTTCCAACTCTAAATCAGGTTTTCTCCATCATAATCACTAAGGTATGTGAGTTTGATTGTCCAAACCTTCCATCCCACAAGTTCAACCAATCTTTTTCTTAAACTACATGGATTTATGGATTATTTTATGGGTATTTATGAGCTCTTGCTCATGATGATATCATTTTGCATTGTTCAAATGGTTCCTATTTGGGTTCTTCAAGTAATAATTTTATTACGCTAAAAATATTGTTGGGGTTTTACATTCTGATGGATTTCATGATATTAAAGTCATGCACTCTATGATGCCATGAAAAGCTATGAAGGAACTTATGGTTTAGTTGGTTTTCATGTTACCCAAAACAAGGGTTTTACTATAAAAATGGTGGGTTGATGTTGAATAACTTTAGATTTACTGATTTTACTCTGCTCTTGTTTCATACTCTTAAAATGTATCATTTTCAGTACATGTACATATACCCACCATATTTGATTAAATCTACATGACAAGGATTCTTTTGATTGATGAAAGGTTGTTGTATGAATTTCAAGACAAGCATGTTAAGATAAGTTATGGGCTCCTAAGTATGTATTGAACCCATGAAAAGTTCCTATGATTTGTTGGAAAATTTTGAGCCTTTATGCTATATATCCTACCCTCTTGTGAGTAAATCATGTCTACATAAAGGGGTTATGCATGATAACTATTTTTCCCTCATATACTATCTAAAGCTCACTAGAAGGGTCATGTCTGTTACAATCTCGACAACCAGTTGTAATACAATGCCTTACTGAAGATATATGCCACGTCTATGGTATGCTTATACCCTCTAGTACAAGGTATATGACACGTTTAGGGGTCATGTATTTGAATGAGCTACTAAAGTTGTTTTATCATGTTCTCACAAGTTATGCAAGTTATGATTAATCTTATGATAATTTTAAGTATTCTTTGGGTCTAGACCTAGTACTGAAAGAGGCTTAAGGTGGGTGCTCGACCCAATGGATCCTTATTTAATGTCTTTGTCTCTTAACTATGTGCCACTGATGTCCTGTCAAAATAGAGTACATTTAATGCCCAAAACTTAGGGTGTTGTGTGTCCTCAATGTGACTTTTATCATTTTTATATGTTTTTGTAGAAGATACAGGTTTGCTCAATTTTGGGAAAAGTTGCAAACGTTTGCTTATTTTAGGACCTACGGGATCCTCTACGAGTCATAGTCCAATCTACGAGTTGTAGAGGTGGTCCCATATATACTTTCAATGTTCAATAGAAATGTTTGAAAATGCATTGTTCAGCTAAACGAGCCCCAGCAACGAGTCGCAATTCCTTCTACGAGTCTTAAAGGATCGTGTCGTAGCAAGTTCTAGTGTTGATCAAGATTGGACCAAGAAATGCAAGTGTGGACTACAAGAAAGCAATACGAATCATATACCAGACTATGTCTTGTAAAAGTGAATCGTAGCAATGAAGTGTAAAATACAAGATGCTGACTATGAAAGCTCGATTACGGCTCGTAAGGCACACTACGAGTCATAACTGTGAGCCGTAGCAGATGCCGATAAGAATTTCTAAGTAAATTAGGGACTATTTTGTAAATCCCATAAATAGTATATTTTGGGTTTTTAGCAGGAGTTTTTCACAAATTTTGAGAAAACACACAGAGAGAGACTTAGAGACCAAAAGTTTAGAGTAGTTTCTAAGGTTTTATCTTTAGAAAGTCAAATTTGCAGATTAGATTCACTTGGTGGATTTACTAAAACTTTTAAGCTTGTGATTCTAAATACAAAGTGGGTTTTATTGTTCTTCATTCTCTTTGGGTAAGTGATTAACTATGTCATCTTCATTCATTGTTGGTTTATTTGTCCAAGTCATGAGTAGGTAAACCCACAACTTGGGGTTGTGGGAACCATGAGAATCTAACTTGGAAAACCTAGATTATTTGCACTTCTTGAGCTAGGTATTTGCATGTATTAGCCATATCCCTTCAATTTGCATGTTGTTTAATGGTGGCCCACATTATACCCCGCCTAGTGTCATGATCCCGGTCCTAGTAGAATTGGAAAAGGGAATGGTTAATAGAATTTGATGATGTATTCTCGTCTAATCAACCAAACCTGGCCAAGGAGAGGTTGACTGGAATAATGGGTAATGGTTAGTTTGGCACACTATGGAGGCCAGCCAAGCCCCATAGTGAAATTCAACCTTCACCATGAAAAGAGGGCTGGAAGAGCCTAAATTATTGTCCTGCACACAATGTCCCAATTGAGGTTGTGTTATTCAGGGTATTTAAGTTAGTGAATCATGGGAAACATAATTACCCAAGTTGCTCTACAATTTGATTGTCACTCCATTTTATTAGTTTAGTTTAATTTGCTATTAATCATTCCAAAATCACCCTTTTTAGAGAATCAAGTGGTTGATCTTTGAATTGATTATTGGTGAACTAAGTTGCTAAAGCACCGTATTCCCTGTGGGATTTGACCCTAATCTTGGTTAGAAATTTTACTTCAATGATAACTTTGACCTTAAAATAGAGGTGTATTTTGAGCGTTCATCAAAGAAAAATGGCACCGTTGCGGGGGAATATGACAATGCTTTGATTTGGTTTCACTAGCAGTTTAATTCATGTATTGATATCTTAATTCTCTTGTACTTTACTTTTTCTTTTGTTTTTGGGTGTTTAGTTTCTTTTGCAGGGTATACTAGGTGTATACCAAACACAGGGATCCAAGGCGGACCCTTGGCTCCAATCAACTTAGCAATCCAACATGTAGCTCGGAGAATGGCTCAAGCAAACATGAATATTATGGTTGATGAAGCCATGAACTGAAGTGATGATGTTGTTTGTAGAGAAGATAATCCACCACCACAGAAAAATAGGCCACACCATAGAGATTTCAACGAGAATGCTAATTGATGGAACCAATATCGTTTGAATCCTATGGCCATGTATGTCACAGGAGCTATAGTGTTGCCACCATTACTGGCCGACACTAAGTTCATAATGTCAAGTAGATTACTTCAAATGCTTTAGAACTATTGTTTGTTTGTGGGGTTACCTTCTGAGGATCCTTATAGCCATCTACACAATCTGGCTTTTGTATGCAAGAGTATGATGGGTACGCAAAAATCTTTCTACGGATGCCATTATGTTGTGTGTGTTCTCTCTATCTCTTACGGGTAATGCAGCAGTTTGCCAATCAGAACTCCCACAGAGCTCAATAACCAGTTGGGAAAAATTACAAAGAGCCTTTTTGCAAAGATACTTTCCGATGTCGAAGAAGCTCAAATTGAAGGATAAGATTAACAATTTTGAGTAATTGCCAGGTGTTTCCCTTAGCACAATGTGGGAGAGGCTTACTAAGTGCTCAAGAAGTGTTCCGGACGATAAGATCATGGATGATGCCTTAGTGGAGACTTTCTATCAGGCTTTTGACGAGAATAGTCAAGCTTGTGTTGATACCATCGTTGGAGGCATGTTCTTATATTGGCTGTTCACAAGACTAGCAGAGAGAATGAAGCAAGTAGTCAAGAACAACGGAGCATGGGGCAAAGGGAGAGAGCTTCTCCAAGGAGCTCATGTGCGGTGAATGTTAGTTTGGAGCAAGCTAAGATTAACGAGAAGATCATGCAATAACTTGCTCATCTCGATAAGAGTATGGACTTGGTGATTAAGGCAAGTCAAGAAAGAGTTCACGCAGTAGTCCACCAACTTCATAGAGCGCCCATGTATGAAGAACATTATTATGATGAATACACTTTATTTGTTAGTAACCAAGCGGTGGGTTTTCAAAACAATACCCTAGGGTCCAATTTGGACTATTGGCGACAATGTTCTGGAAACCAAGGTCGGAACTACAACCGAGAGGGTGCTTATAGAGATAACCCTAGGGATTATTTTGAGAGGGATACGGTGCCAGAAGCCAAGTGGGGTCGAAGAGATGGTTATCAGAGTGGTCCTTATTTGCCACCCTACAATCATGATGCAAGGGCTAGCAGTTCAAGAATCGTAGAGATGTTTTACCGGTTGATGAAGAAAGCCGAAACATAAGATGAGAGTTTTAAGGGGATGAAGTTCAACATTTCAAATATCAATCAGAAAATAGAGTCTAATTCAGTGGCCATCAAGCAACGAGAACAAGAATTTGGTCAAGTGTCTACTCAATTAAATCAACGCCAAAAAGATACATTACCAAGCAAAATAGTGCAAAACCAGAAAAATGATGGTCATGTATGGCGGTCACAACGAGGGGAGGTAAGAGTACAATTGATCCTCTAATGCTGGTAATTGTTTATGATGGGCATGAAGAGATAACTGTGGAAAAGGGTGTGAATGAAAGAGATGAAGGTAACAAGGATAGGGTAGACTCTTAAGTGGATAAGGAGCCAAAGAATGGTAAGATCATCCCAAGGCATTCTCCTCCCTTTCCACAAAGACTCAAGCAAAAGGAGGAGGATGGTAAATTCAAACACTTGCTCTCCATGTTGAAGCAATTGTCCATCAATATTACTCTTATTGAAGCATTGGAGAAAATGCCAGGGTATGCTAAGTATGAATGATTTGGTGACTTAAAAGCGCATGATGAGCCAAGAGCTTCCTCAAGAGCTCCAATGTTGTAATGACATTACCATCAAATCTTTGGTCTCGAAAAAAGATGATCCCAGTGCATTTACCATCCCATGTACCATCAACGAAAGTGATAAGTTCATATTCTCGGTCGATTTTGTAATTCCTGATTATGAAGTTGACTTTGAGGTCCCTATTATATTGGGGAGACCATTTTTGGCCACAGGGAGAGCCTTGCTGGATGTGGATTCTGGTCAACTCAGGTTTAGGGTGAATAATGCAGAGGTGGTTTTTGACATTCGCCAATATATGAAGCCCCCCGATGAACTAAAAAGTGAAATATGGGTTGTTGAGAAATTTTGATCATTAAAGATGACTACGCCTTGGTAGACAACCCAAGAGATTTTTGATGGTTTACTTGTTTTTAAGGTCATTTTCAATGGTGGGTTCTTAGGTAGTGTTTTGATTGTGTGTTGATTGTTATATTTAGAAATTGGACTTGTTGCATTTTGAGCTAATGGTGTGTTTTGAGAAGAATGTGCAGGTGTTGAACAAAATGGCAAAATTACAGAGATTTGCATCTGAGGCAGTCTCTACCACTAGGCCTATGAGTCATATTGCACCTTATGACTCGTAGTCCTATCTCTTAGAGAGTTACAGTGATTAGGTGAAGTAGGCACTCTAGCTACTTTACGACTCATAGTGTAAGCTAAGAGTCCTGAATGTGGTTCGCAGTGCCTAGGTATGTTTTGAAATTTTCCTATGTTTTAGATTGTCTACAATACCAAGACCTAGGAGCCGTAGCTTAAGCTATGACTCATAATTGGGGTTTTGTAGATCCGACTTG
>JAPFFP010042984.1:0-13613 GCA_026153255.1 Solanum medicagineum
CATGTTGTGCACAGATTATACAGTAAAGGTAAAGTAATAAAAAGAACATAAAGTACATGATCCCATAGTACAACTAACTATAGTATCTTATCCGATACCAGTGCATAGTTCATTTGAGTTGTTACTTCGTATACAATATTTCATGCCTTACATATTCAGTACATTATCTCGTACTGACATCCCTTATGGGGGACCTGCATTTTATGCTGCAGGTACAGGTGCTAAAAGATCTCCCCAGTAGGAGTACAGGATATCCAGTTGTTGTTACCAAGCTTCAGGTTGCTTCGGAGCTTTGTGTGTGTCTAGAGCTTATATTTTTGTATTGTACAGTTAGTCGCGACGGGGCCTGTCTCGACCCTTATCAGATACTTTTCCTTATCTAGAGGTTTTGTAGACTATGTAAATTAAAGTGTGGTTATGTCTCGTACTTTAAACACCGTGGCCCTAACGGCCTAGCCATATGCATTTCCTTTTGGCTTGTTATCACTGTTTATATTCTTAAAGGAATGTCAAATATAGAAATCACTTATAATATGTATAGAAAGAGCATAGATACAGGTTGGTTCTCCCGAACCTCATCGGCAATGGGTGTCAGTCCGCCCTAACGAGACTTTGGGCGTGACAGTCCCTTTAATTTAGGCACCTTGATTAAGGATACCATGCAGGAACATCCTTGCTCCATAACCATGAATTGTTGGAGATAGGGGTTGATCACCACGTGGCATTTTTGGAAAATTCCTGCCCAAGAATTAAATCAAAAAGATCTATTGAAGTGACATGAAAGTTGGTCTTACCATACCACTTGCCTAACTTTATGTCGACTTACTAAGCAACTCCACACACAGGAGTCGTTGGTATATTGACTGTCCTAAGTTGGGAATCACTCAGGTTATAATTCAATTCCAACCCTATTGCCGCAGATTTAGTCAAGATATTAGCCTATGCGCTTGTGTCAACCATGGCACGAGCGGATTGTCCATTAATTGTAATGTCCATGTATTGTGTACTGTACTCCTTCGGCTTCTTTTGTTTCTTTGTGAGGGCTCTGCATAGCCCAATCATACCTACTTGCACTATGTTTGATCCTTCCCCTGGTTCTTACACCAGTTTCTTCTTCCATTCCTGCATTATGGCACCAAGGATCTTCAATTTGGGGCATTTCTTATAGTTATGTGGTCCACCGCATATGTAGCAGTTATAGCCTTTTTCGAGTTGTACCTTGTCTTCTTCACTGGACTTCTTATCATCAGGCTTATAGGTGTCATAACGCTTGGGATATGACTGCCAAACCTTGCCTTTGCCACCATCTCCCGCACTATGGTCTACCTCTCGACTCCTCTTCTTGGTCCCTATCGCGCCTGTCATGCCAAGAGCCCGTCAAAGCCTCTGCCTGAGTGATGGCTTGTCAATGGTTCTAACTTTTAGGCATTCCAACTCTGTTGTAGCCCGATATTGTAGGTCATCCATGAAATGGAACATCATATCCTCATCCGTGAGGTTGAGAATTTAGAGCGTCAGGGTAGTGAATCCCTTCATATAAACTCATACGCTACCGATCTGCTACAATTCCCTAAAAAAGCCCCAAAATGTGCTTCAAAAATGCCCATCATTGTAATTTCCATATATCTCAAAATTAGTACGTGATATCAACAATTTGACTTCATATTCTAGATCAAGGCGCAAAATTGAGTGGGAGATGGCTATAACCCAGATTTAAGAGGACCCATAGCGAAAAAGAATGTTCGCTAATTTACGATTTCCAGAGACCATCCGCGCCCTAACAGGGAAGTACAAAAGTGGCCTGCGCGATGGGTCCGCATCGCGCCAAGGACGTGGACCAGTGTAAGTTTTTCCTTGGTTTTTTTATTTCAGCCAAGGACATTGGGGTATTAGCCCCTCATGCCGACTTATGTGTGAAAACCCCATACTTAGCAATGTTTCAACTCTATATCACTCAAAACCCTCACAAAAAAAACTCTCCAAGACCTAAACAAATATCTCATTCAAATTTCAAGGATTTCAAGCCTAACTTTGGAACTCAAGGATTTACTTCAAACTCTAAGTTTCCTTCAAGTTCATCTCAACAAAACCCATGTTTGAGATATGTGGGTTTCATCCATTGGGTCTTTTCACCCATGGATCCCAATCTTCCTTTTTATGAAAATTGCATGTTTTCAAATTGTATCATCTTTGGGTATCTCTTATATGGATTATTATTATTATAAGTTATGTTGGGGTTTTATAAATTGTTGATTGATTATACATGACTATCCATTTCAAGTTTGTATCATGAATTGATTTTATCTATTGAGACTATGCATGTTTTGAGATATGAAACTATGATCTATTATGAGCTTTGATGATGGATTTCAAGGTACCCTACATGAGGGTTTTACTATATGTTGTTGGGTTGATTTACGTTGAGTTTTTCCATATTATTTCACTCTTGAATTTCATGAATTTGAACAAGCATTATAAACCCACCAAGTATTTGATAAAATGTCATAACAAGGATTCTCATGTTATTAATGATCTATTACATGATTTCAAGTCAAGTGACTTTATGATGATTAAGGGCTTGCAAGTGTGTATTGAATTCATGAAAAGTATCTATGATGTTGCAAGTAGACTATACCTTGTTGAGGGGGTGACGTGCCTCACTCACCTTGTTGATGGGTGACATGCCTCAATCACCACTCACCTTGTTGATGGGTGACATGCCTCAATCACCTTGTTGAGGGGTGACATACCTCAATCACTTTGTTGAGGGGGTGACATACCTCAATCACCTTGTTGAGGGGTAACATACCTCAATCACCTTGTTAAGAGGGTGACATGCCTTGCCTCAATCATCTTATTGAGGGGTAACATACCTCAATCACCTTGCTGAGGGGATGACGTGCCTCAATCACCTTACATGGGGGTGAAATGCCTTGGATTCCAAGTAGTAATTCGCTTGGTCTATGTTGGTTATGGTCTCTTCCTACACATGTGATATGTACTATGCAATTTATATGATTTACAAGCATGTTTTACTTCAATTATTGATTATGTATGCCATATTGATATTATACTTATCCATTGCTTACGATTATGCATTTTGTCTATATCGACTTATGTCTTGTTGTATCGCATCCTACATATTTAATACATTCAAACGTACTAACACATACTCTATGCCTACATAATATTACCATACAGGGGCCAGAGCACCTTTTGCTCATCCTCTACATTGCTAGTTCAGTACTTTAGAAGACAAACTTTGATGAGTCCTCAAGTTCGAGGACACTGTCTATGCTACTCTTGCTATTTGATATTTCTTTATGTTGAACCCTTGTTACTATGAGGGTGAGCCAGAAAAGTGTCTTGGACCCCGCTCCATTCAATGTTAGAGGTGTTGTTGGATATTATGATGTACTTATGCTATGAGCTTGACTCCTTTACGCTTTTATGATTATCAAAGACTTACCTTAGTCCTGCTTCCAGTTTAATTATATATCATGTTGTTATTTTGCTTTTGCAACCAAGGATGTGTGATAGACATGCTAAGAGGCTTGTTTGGGGAAATTGGGTTTGCACTCATCATTTCACGTCTAGGCCTAGCTTGGGTCATGAAAAACTTGGTATCAGAGTACTAGGTTGTTAATGTTCCTTGGAAACCAACACACCGTGTCGATAATAGTCTTATTAATGGTTTTGAAGAGCGCCACAACTATGAATGGGAGGCTATGAGGCATTTTAGGAAATGTTTCACTTCTTCATGATCTATATCGTGCTTTAGATGTGGGTGTAAGGCTTTTCCCCTAACAAATGCTCTCTACTCTTCTAGATCATGTCAATTATAAGAGGGAGACTAAGGAGAGCCTGTACACCCGAGGAGCAACCGGCCCCTCCCGCTCCTCAAGGTGGAGGGGTAGCCTTAGATGAATTCTGGGATGTTATTACGATGTTCGCTCATTCTATGACCAACCAAATTCACCAAGGGGCCCAAGTGCCTCATGCTCCCACTCCAACTTAAAGGGTGAGGCATTTAACTAGAATGAACCCGCTGGAGTTCCATGGGTCCAGGACATATGAGGATCCCCAAGAGTTCATAGATGAGGTGTACAAGGTGCTATTTATCATGGGGGTCAATTCGGAGGAAAAGGCAGAGTTGGCAGCCTACCAACTCAAAAGGGTGGCTCACATTTGGTTTACACAATGGAAGTTGGAGAAGGGGAACGATGATACTATCCATTGGGAAGTGTTCAAAGTCGCATTCCTCAACTGGTTCTTTCCAACCGAGCTAAGGGGGGTTAAGATGATTGAGTTTATGAACCTTAAGCAAGGTTCCATGAGTGTGAGGGAGTATGCCCTCAAGTTCAACCAACTCTCCAAGTATGCTCCACAATTGGTTGCCGAGCCTAGATCAAGGATGAACAAATTTGTGTCGGGAGTGTCCCACCTGGTTAATAAGAAGTGTCATACCACCATGTTAGTAGGTGATATGGATTTTTTGTCTCATGACATATGTCGAGCAACTAGAGGGCAAACATCTTAGAAAAAGCAGAAGTGATAAGTCCAAGAGGGCTCGTTTTGAAGGTGGATTTCAAAGTTCTAAGGGTGGCTGATTTCCCCAAGGCCACAACTTCCAAGGCCAAGGGTCTTCCAATGTTCCTAATAGTACATTTGCTAATAATAATCCAAGATTCCAAGATGGTGGTGGTGGGGTACTTAACCTGATATGACAAAGATGTGGTAGAAACTATAATGGCCAATTTTTGAGAAACTCTAATGCTTGCTATAGTTGTGGTGAAGTGGGTCACAAGGTGGTTGATTATCCTCATGCTCAAAATAAAGGTAGAGATGGTCATCCACAAGGCCAAGGTGCAAATGCGGGTCAAAGGGCTAAGGGAGGCCAACAAGGGAGTGCCCCAAGGCAAAATAGATTCTATGCACTTTAAGAAAGACAAAGGGTGGATGAGGTGCCTTATGTTGTCACGGGTATGTTAATGGCTTTTAATTTTTAATGTGTATGCATTTATAGACCCGGGTGTCACTCTTTCTTTTATTACTCTTTTTGTTGCCAAAAAGCTTCATGTTAGTCCCGAATTATTGTGTGAACCTTATGAAGTGCCAACCCCCATTAGTGAGTCCATTGTTGCTAAAAGAGTCTACAGAAATTGTCTCGTGTTCATATTGGATGAAATCTTGCCTTGTGATTTTGGTTAATTAGATATGGTGGATTTTGATGTCATTCTTGGGATGGATTTATTGCATGCATATTATGCTTCTATTGATTGTAGAACCTGTAGGGTCAATTACAATTCCCTAATGAACCTCCTTGAGCGGGAAAGTCGTGATATGGTGGTCAAGGGTAGATTCATTTCTTGCCTTAAAGCCCAAAAGTTGATTTCTAAGGGTTGTCTCTATCATCTTGTGAGGATTAGGGATATAAAGTTCAAAGTCCTTCCTATTGAGTTTGTTCCGGTGGTTAATGAGTTCTTGATATCTTTCTCGATGAGCTTCTCGGTGTTCCTCCCAAAAGGGAAATAGAGTTTGGTATAGACATCCTTCCTGATACTCAACCCATTTCTATTTCCCCTTACCATATGGCCCCAGCGGAGTTGAAGAGCAATTGAGAGATTTGTTGGAAAAAGGTTTCATAAGACCTAGTAAGTCACCTTGGGGCGCACGGTGTTATTTGTGAAGAAAAAGGATGGTTCTATTAGAATGTGCATTGATTACCGGCAACTTAATAAAGTCACCATAAACAACAAGTACCCTCTACCAAGGATTGATGGACTTTTTGAGCAACTTTAAGGGACTAGTCACTTTTATAAGATTGATCTTAGGTCCGGGTATCACCAAGTGAAAGTAAGGGATTATGATATTCCCAATATAGCTTTCCAGACTAGGTCTAGGCACTTTGAGTTTGTGGTTATGTCCTTTGGGTTGACTAATGCATCGGCTATATTTATGGATCCCATGAATAGGGTCTTTAAACCCTACCTTGACTTGCTTGTGGTGGTTTTTATCAATGATATCTTGATTTATACCCATAGTGAGAAGGATCGTGTGAATTACTTGAGAATGGTGTTACAAATCTTGAGGGAGGAGAGGTTGTATGCTAAATATGAAAAATGTAAGTTTTGGTTGAAAGAGGTTGCTTTTCCAGGGCATGTGGTATCGGGTGATCGCATTAAGGTGGATCCTAAGAAGACGGAGGTGATTAGAAATTGGCCTAAACCTTTGAATCCCTCGGACATTAGAAGTTTCTTAGGTTTGGTGGATTATTACCGGAGGTTTGTGAATGGTTTCTCTTCTATTGCCTCTCCTATGACTAAGTTGAAACAAAAGAAGGAAAAAATTCAAGTGGAACAATGAGTGTGAGAAGAGTTTCCAAACTTTGAAAGATAAGCATGTCCCACTCCTATCTTGTCTCTACCGGAAGGGTTGGAAGGATTTGTGGTGTATTGTGATGCCTCAAGAATTGGTTTGGGGTGTGTTTTTATGCAAAATGGTAAGGTGATAGCATATGCCTCTAGACAACTTAAGGTGCATGGGAAGAATTATCCCACCCATGATCTTGAATTGGTGGTCGTGGTATTTGCTTTGAAAATTTGGCGTCACTACTTTTATAGGGTTCATGTTGATATGCTTACTGACCACAAGAGTCTCCAATAAATATTCACACAAAAAAATCTTAACTTAAGAAAAGAAGGTGGTTGGAGCTCCTTAAACATAATGATATGAGTGTGCGTTATCACCTCGGCAAAGCTAATGTTGTGGTCAATGCTCTAAGTAGGGTGTCTATGGTAGTCTAGCTCATGTTGATGATGGTGGCAAAGAGGTGGCTAAAGAGGTCCACTGGTTGGTTAGATTAGGGGTTAGGTTGGATAAAGTTGATAATGGGGGTGTAGTGGTTGTTAATGGTTCTAAGTCTTCTTTGATCGAGGAGGTAAAGGCAAAATAAGATCTTGACCCCGCCTTGTTAGAGTTAAAGGCCTTGGTGAGAGGTGGTAAAGTGGAGGTTTTCGCTCAAGGGAGAGAAGGTGCCCTTAGGTGCCAAGCTAGATTGTGTGTGCTAAATGTGGATGATTTGAAAGAATTGATCTTAAAGGAGGCCCATAATTCTTCTTATTCCATTCACTCCGGTTCTAGAAAGATGTATGTAGACTTGAGGGAAGTGTACTGGTGGGGTGGTATGAAGAGGGACATTGCCAAGTTCATATCCCGATGTCACAATTGCCAACAAGTGAAAGCCGAACATCAAAGACCGGGTGGCCTAGCCCAAGATATAGAGATTCCTACTTGGAAGTGGGAAGAGATCAACATGAATTTTATGGTTGGGTTGCCTAAGAATAGGAAACATTTTGACTCTATTTGGATTGTTGTGGATAGAATGACAAAGTAAGCTCACTTCATACCGGTCAAAACTACCTATGGTGCCAAAGATTATGCCAAATTGTACATTCATAAGTTGGTTAGATTTCATGGGGAACCCTTGTCTATCATTGTGGATCGTGGTGCTCAATTCACTTCTCACTTTTGGAGGTCTTTTCTAAAGAGGTCTTGGTACCAAGGTTAAGCTTAGCATGGCCTTTCACCCTCAAACGGATGGTCAAGACAAGAGGACTACCCAAACTCTTGAGGATATGCTTAGAGCTTGAGTTTTGGAGTTTAAGGGTAGGTGGGATGAATATCTTCCACTCATTGAATTTGCTTACAATAATATCTATCACTCAAGCATTGGTATGCCTCCTTTTGAAGCTCCCTATGGTAGACGTTGTAGGTCCCCGGTTGGGTGGTTTGAAGTGGTGGAAATGGCTTTGCAAGGTTTGGATTTGTTTATGGAAGCCTTAGAGAAGGTGAGGTTGATACGGGAGAGACTGAGAACAGCCCAAAGTAGACAAAAGTCTAACTCTGATGTGAGGAGAAGAGATCTTGAGTTTAAGGTTGGTGATTGGGTCTATTTGAAAGTCTCACCTATGAAGGGTGTGGTCCAGTTTGGCAAGAAAGGGAAATTAGGCCCAAGATTTGTGGGTCCCTATAAAGTTTTGACGAGAGTGGGTAAGGTTTCATATGAGTTGGAGTTGTCTATGGAGATGAATATAGTTCATCTGGTCTTCCATATATCCATGTTAAGGAAGTGTGTGGGTGACCCAAGTGCTATAGTGCCCTTGGATGTTATAGGTGACGTAGGAGATAATTTGACTTATGAGGAGGTCCCGGTGGAGATTTTGGATAGACAAGTGAAGAGGTTGAGAATCAAATATGTAGCTTCCGTCAAGGTCCTTTGGAAGAACCAACAAATTGAAAGTGCCCCATGGGAAGCCGAGGCGGACATAAGAAAGCGATATCCATATCTTTTCCACTCTACCCAAGCCAAAGGTACTACTTTAAGTCCTCATATAATTTCAAGTCTACTTTAAGTTCATGGTAACAAGTTTAGGGTGATTTTCAACACTCATGATGAGACTTTTTGAAAATGATGTTTAAGAGAATTTGTTGCATTCATGACAGGCTAAAATCGTTGTGATTATTTCTCTTATGCGCGTTTCTTTGACATTCGGGGATGAATGTTCCCAAGGGGGAGATATTGAAACGCCCCATATTGTGCTTCGAAAATACCCATAATCGTAATTTCCATATATCTCAAAATTCGTGCATGATATCAAAAATTTGACTTCATATTCTCGATTGGGGGGATAATTGAGTGGGAGATGGGTATAACCCAGATTTTAGAGGACCCATGGCAAAAATTAATTTTCACTAATTTACGATTTCTAGAGAGCATTCGCGCCCTGGCCGTAACGCGCAAGGGGCTCAGAGAAGTACAAAAGTGGCCTACACTATGGGTCCGCGTCATGCCAAGGATGCAGACCAGTGTAAGGTTTTCATTGGTTTTTCTATTTTGGCTAAGGGTATTTTGGTCATAGCCCCATGCTCACTTATGCGTGTAAACACTCGTACTTAGCCATTTTTCAACTCTATATCACTCAAAACCCTCACAAGAAACCTCTCCAAGACTTAACCATATATCTCATTAAATTTCAAGGATTTCAGTCCTAACTTTGGAACACAAGGATTCACTTCAAGCTCTAAGTTTCCTTCAAGCTCATCTCAAGAAAACTCAAGTTTGAGTTATGTGGGTTTCATCCACTAGGTCCTTTCACCCATGGAGCCCAATCTTTCCTTTTATGAAAACTGCATGTTTTCAAGTTGTATCATCTATGGGTATCTCTTATGATGGATTATGATTATAAATTATGTTGTGGCTTTGTGAAATGTTGATTGAGTATGCATGACTATCCATTTCAAGTTTGTATCATAAATTGATTTTGTCTATTGATATTACGCATATTTTGAGCTATGAAACTATGATCTATTGTGAGCTTTGATGATGGATTTAAAGATACCCTAAATGAGGGTTTTAATATATATTGGTGGGTTGATGTACATTGAGTTTTCTCATATTATTTTACTCTTGAATTACATGATTTTGAACAAGCATTATAAACCTGCCAAGTGTTTGATAAAAAGTCATAATAAGGATTCTAATGTTATTGATGATTTATTACATGATTTATAAGTCAAGTGACTTTATGATGATTAAGGGCTTGCATATGTGTATTGAATTCATAAAAAGTATCTATGATGTTGCAAGTAGACCACACCTTGTTGAGGGGGTGACATGCCTCAATCACCTTGTTGAGGGGGTGCCATGCCTCAATCACCTTGATGAGGGGTGACATACCTCAATCACCTTGTTAAGGGGGTGACATGCGTCACTCACCTTGTTGAGGGGTGGCATACCTCAATCACCTTGTTGAGGCGGTAACATGCCTTAATCACATTACAAGGGTGTGACACACCTTGGATTCCAATTGGTAGTTCGCTTGGTCTATGTCGGTTATGGTCTCTTCCCACACATGTGATATGTACTATGCAAGTTATATGATTTACTAGCATATTTTACTTAAAGCATTAATCATGCATGCCATATTGATATTATACTTATTCATTGTTTACGATTATGCATTTTGTCTATATCGTCTTTTGTCTTGTTGCATCGCGTCCTACATATATAGTACTTTCAAACATTCTAACGCATACTCTATGCCTATATGATATTACCATGTAGGGACCAGAGCACCTTTTGATCATCCTCCACATGGCTAGTTCGATACTTTGGAAGACAACCTTTGGTGAGTCCTCAAGTCCGAGGATACTATCTATGCTACTCTTGCTATTTGATATTTCTTTATGTTGAACACTTTGTACTATGAGGGTGAGTTGTACTATGAGGGTGAGCCTGGAAAGTGTCTTGTTCCCTACTCCATTCCACGGTAGAGGTGTTGTTTGATATTATGATGTACTTATGTTATGAGCTTGACTTCTTTATGCTTTTCTGATTATCAAAGACTTCCCTTAGTCCCGCTTCCCTTTTTATTATATCTCGTGTTGTTGTTATTTTGCTTCCACTACCAAGGATGTGTGATTGATATGCTAAGAGGCTTGTTTGGGGTCCCTTTGGGTTCCCAAAATTGCCGTGTCACATCTAGGCCTTAGGCTGGGGCGTGACATCCCTGAACTTATGCTTTGCCTCATAGATAACATTGTTCGAAAAGAAGGCTTTCTTGAACTCATTCCTGAACTGCTCCCAGGTGTTGATGATGTATAGCCCCTTCCCTATCTCTAACTTCTTGTGTTTCCACCATAGCCATCTCCCGTCAGGTATAGCATGATGGTGTTCATGTTTGTTTCATCACTCTTCACCTTGTTGCACTTGAAGTAGTTCTCTAAGTGCCATAGGAAATTCTCCACTTCTCACGCATCACGAGCGCCCTTGAATACCGGTGGCTTGGGAGCCACGATCTTGGCTTCCCTGTCTCCACTAGATGAAGCATATCTCCCTTCCTCCATGACTTCTTCAAGTGCCTTCACCCTGGCACTCATGGCCTATATCGTGGAACTCATGGCCTCCATCCTGCTCAATGCGTCCATGATTTGGCACTCCCAGGAAGTGATAGCTTTTCTTTCACCTCGACCTCCACAGCCTTACACCATCTAAATCCTTCTAGATGTTGTCGTTTTCATCAAGGGTGAACTCCTCCAAGGTTTTAAACTTACCACTGACCTAGTTCAAGCATTTGCCTAATTTCCCCAAAGCTTGTCTAGCAGCATCTAGTCTAGCAATTCACTTCATGATGGGCATGACCTTCATGGTTCCTTACCTCATTCGTCGTCACTCACTTCAGTGAGGTCGAGAGTAAGTTGGATGTTATGACATCGCTTAGTGTCGGCTCGATCAGCAGTTCCTTGTTCCTTTTTGAGTTCTTGCCCTTGCGTAATTTCTTGCCAACATCCGGCCCTAATACTGGTGGCGTCAAAATCTCCCTCACTTGCCATGCTTCCCTTAGTAGAACCTGCTTTGACACCATGTTGTCACGAACTTAGACTTCCACCAAGATTCCATACAGCACTTGAAAACTTACTTACGAGTCTTTCACGGTCTTGTAAACTCAAGTAAGCCTTTTCGACTAGATCGCTAAGGGAATGCTAGATTGAAGAAGACAAGAGAGCTTTTTGTAAAGAAGACTTTTATATTGCCTTGGAAGATTGCTTACAATTTCTTGGTTGATGACTGTAAATGAATGGCCCTCCTATTTATACTATTCCCTGGGAATCAAAGTGTAAATAATCATTACTTCCTAAGTCCTTCTTTTTTTATAAATAAGTCCCTACTCTAGAAGAATCCACACATCTAGAGTTTTGTCAAGGCTTTAAAGATTTTTCTTCCTTGTTCTTGAGTCTTTTAGGTGTCTACAAGATTTTCCTACAACATTCTAGAGTCTTCTAGGAAGCTTCGAATATTATCCACAATATTCTAGAGTCTTCCGAAAACCTCTTCAAGACTAGTTTCTTCTCCCTGACTCTGGATTCTTTCTTCTTTTTAATAGTCAAATGGCGGGTCATCATACTATGCTTGGGTCATGACAGGCCATTAATCGAAATTGACTTTTCAAGTCTCAAAATCCCCAAAACAAATGAACTTGCACAGAACCCTAATAAACAATCAAACAACAGAATTGTTAGTATCAACAAGTCATAAAATAACTTTGGATTATTATAGAAATGCTCTAATTGATGAAAATGATGCATTTACACATAAATGACATGGAGGTTCATTACGATATACCAAACAAAATTCAATGAAATTTTTTTATAGGTAATTGTTACCTTAGAATTTTGAAATCTCTAAGTAAATTATCTGAAAAGTTTAAGTAAGTTATTTTTCATAAAAATATTTTAACAAATCTAAGGCTGACATAAAGAAAAGTTGGTAAAAAGAATAAATTTACGAAAAATTGCAAAAGTAGACATTTTTAGAGGCTTAATTACAGCCAATGTCAATCATTAAAAATATATACACTTCTGTCATTTTTATTTATATCAATGTGATATTGTATTTTATTTTTATTAATTTTTTATTTTATTTCTGCAAATATTTATGTTTACTTACACCTTTTTGCAACATTGAATGATGATTTGACCAATAAAATTTAATATTTCAATGTTTTTAAACTGATTAGACAACACATTTTAACTTTTTACTCTTCCTAGGTGCGATACTCATTTTTCTTCATTTTCTTGGGTAATCTTTTTATCTTCCATCTTCTTCCTCTCCGTTTACTGTATCACCATTTGTGCTTTTTTTTTCTTTCTATTTCATGTGTCTTTTCTCACTCCTCCCGTCATTTTATTTAGTTCTTTAATCTCCACCATATCAGTTTTCAACGTGAATATCTCGATTCATAAAAGCCCTTGTTTAAACGCTGAGCTTGTTTGTTTGGGTACCACTTCCACTCAATGCTCAAGGCTACTTTTAGTCTGAATGTCTCTATTCCATCACCCGTTTGAAAAGAGCCTGAAGATGGAGACACTCCAAAGGTCATTGTTATCGAGTCTTCCAAGAAAAAGGACCCCGGCGAGTGTCCTTCTAAGTCGTTGAGGAGAAAAGGTAAACAGAAGATTGATTTAGCTCATGACAGTGATTTCGAGAATGAAATACCAATCCTGAAATGATTTTGCTAGAACCAGGAACTAAACTCTGAAAATGTTAGATGCAAGGTTACCTCTTCCTATTTTTTTGTTTGATTTCATGTTTTGACTTATATATGTAAATTTTCACCTTTAAAATATCACATATTATTATTGTTGTTGTTGTTGTTGTTGTTGTTGTTGTTATTGTTATTGTTGTTGTTGTTGTTGTTGTTGTTGTTGTTGTTGTTGTTGTTGATTCTCAGGTTGCTGCTTCTTACAAAGATGACAATCACCAACCCAAGAAGCTAGCCATGAAGCTTAAAAAGGACAGGGGGAAAAGTCTGAAGAGAACATCAAAAGTATGTAATACTAATTTTTTCATGTTTTTTTCTTAATTTTTGTAGTTTGTTCATATTTATTATGTAATTGTTGTTGTTGTTGTTGTTGTTGTTGTTCTTGTTGTTGTTGTTGTTGTTGTTGTTGTTGTTGTTGTTGTTGTTGTTGTTCTTGTTGTTGTTGTTGTTGTTGTTGTTGTTGTTGTTGTTGTTGTTGTTGTTCTTGTTGTTGTTGTTGTTGTTGTTGTT
>JAPFFP010042985.1:0-13613 GCA_026153255.1 Solanum medicagineum
TGGTAAGGTCTGCATACATTCTACCCTCCCCAGACCCCACTTGTGGGATTTTACTGGGTATGTTGTTGTTGTTGTTACTATATGATAGATACAACTTTTGTACACCAACTTCCTAGTCCTAACGTAAGAAATAAAATGACTCTTACATACTGGGGACTACCTTTCCAATGTATGACCAACTCATTAGGATATTGAAATTTTACAACTCAAGTTCCACTATCAATTGTGGCTAACATGTATAAAGCTAGCCTATGCATCAATGACATCAAAGTTAGCCATATATAACTCAAATAGGTCAGCCATGACATCTCTATGATAGATGGAAATGGTATAATCCCTATAGTCTCTTTCTACAAGAGTAGGCTCACTTATAGTGTGTAGAGACATTAAAAGACTTAAGAAGACTTTCAAAAAGGATTTCAAACTTATTATCTAGATAAGAAGTTACAAAGGAAAATGTTGTGCCTAGATCAAGTAAGGCATAAACATCAAAAGAAAAGACTCGCAACATACCATTCATAATGTTAGGAGAATTCTTTAGGTCATGTCGACAATCCATAACAACAATTTGTACCTCTACCTGACCTAGCATTAGCACATATATGATTACCTCATCCTTTCTGCCCTAAAGAAAAAAGCTAGGCCTTATACCTTCATCACTTTGCCTCCATATTGGGTAATCTTTCAAAATGTGACCTGTTTCACCACACTTGTAACAAGCATTGGTACCATGTGGACACTGTCTCATGTGAAGTCTACCACACTTTCCACAAGGTGGATTCCCTTTCAGCCCTTGAGCTACACTTCTTTGCATTTGTGAACCTTGAGCTTTGTGATTCTGTCGACCTTTCTGGGAGGGTGTATTTATTGATGTTGGGCCATAATTAGAAGACTTCTTTTGAAAGAAAAATCGATCACCCTTACCTTGCCTCTATTTAGTCATCATGATCAAATATTCCTCTCTATCTATCTTCTTATCATATTCAACTTGTTGAGCATACACCACATATTTGGAGATATTCGTGTTAGAAATCATTAGCATCGCCTTACACTCCCTCTTCACATGCTTACCCAATCCAAGCACAAATCTTCTCATCTTTGCCCTTATGTCTGCAAAAATCTCTTGAGCATAGTGAATGGTTAGGTGAACTTAAGGTTGTATTATTTGACAGTCATTCCATCTTGGTTCAAATTAGCAAACTCCTCTACTTTGTCTTCTCTCAACTCATTGGAAAATAATTGATCAAGGAATGCACCCTTTAACTCATGTTAGAGTGCAGGCTCGGCATCCCTCCAAGACTTTCTTCCCATTAGTTGTACCAAATATGAGTCACACCCTAAAGTTGGTAGGAAGCAAGCTCCACTCCCCAGTCTCAATTGCATGCATTGACTTCAAAACCTTCTACATCTCATCAATAAAATTGGATGAATCCTTCTAAGTCTAAAACCTCGAGATGATTTATAGGTTCATCCTCGAGAAATCTTTGATAGTCATAGAAGTCGATGCATCTTCGTTGTTGGTGTTATGAGTCAGGTCATTCTTTGTTGGCCTACTTGGGTGGCTACAAGATGAGTAAGCATATCTATAGCTCCTCTAAACTCATCCTCTATAGTTGGAGTTATCTAAAAAGTAGGAATTAGGGGATTTTCAGTAGTCCTCGTAGGTGTTAACGACTTCAAAGGTTATGTTTGGCCTTTTCAACAAAAATTATTATTTTATCCTCCAAATAGTTTTCTCGGGTCCTTTTGATTGGCTGAGAAAGTTATTTTTAAAAATCTCATGAAAAGTTGAGTTTTTCTTAAAGAGTTGAATTTAAAGGTTGAAGTTGCTAATTTTTTTTTTTTGGAGTCATTTGGATATTGG
Source organism: Solanum medicagineum (assembly GCA_026153255.1). Classification (NCBI taxonomy): domain Eukaryota; kingdom Viridiplantae; phylum Streptophyta; class Magnoliopsida; order Solanales; family Solanaceae; genus Solanum; species Solanum medicagineum. The sequence goes on from JAPFFP010042985.1 coordinate 1,865, forward strand.
AGTCTTGGAACTGCATTCCATTGATTCCACCAGTTTTAGAATGTGAAAATTGATCTAGTAGAGTTGTTGGAATTAGATCTATATTTATTATATGGATTTGAGGTTTGAAGTTAGAAATTGGATTAAAATTTAACTATAGTTTTACTTCAGTCAACATTTTTAGTTCGGGTGCTCGAATTGGATTTTTCATGGTTTCAGTAATTTTTATAAGTGAGTTTAGATCTACAATGAGATTTGGTATCATTTTTGGGTGTTCTGATAGTGTTTCAATTTTTCTAGTGCCTAAGTTAGTAATTAGTATAAGACCTGCATGTTCACAATGCTAGGACCACATTCGTGGAGGGTAACTAATTAGACCCCCGCAGTGAAATTCATAATCATTAAGAACCATGAGTAAATCAACTTTAAATCATGCAATTTTAGGTAAAAGGAAACTTATGTATCATGGGTAGAAGCAACTCATGAAAGAGAAACCCACATATCTTAGCTTTGGAGAACAACTTGATGAAGATTGGAGATGGAGACTTGAAGCTTGAATGATACCGTTAGAATCTAAATGAGTTTTGAGACTTGAAATTTAGAGATGAATATTGGCCAAGTGTTTGGGAGTGTGTTGGGGAATGTCTTGAATGAAGTGAGGGTGAAATAAGGCTAAGTATAGGCATTTTCAGCATGGGAACACTTAGCCCATGAAGAAAAAGCCTTGGACCGAATAAGAAAAACTGCACACTAAATGAACTAATGCGCCAAGGGCGCGGAAACCTCACTGTAAATCGCATTTTTGCAATTTTCAGATTTTGCAACAGTTGCTCTTAAATCGGGGTTAGACCAATTTTCCACTCAATTTGACCCCCTGAACAAGAATAGGAAGTTGGATTTTTTATATCGCGTTTGGATTTTGAGATATATGGAAATTACGATTACGAGCGTTTCTGAGGCACATTTTCGGGCACTTTTTAGGGTCGTTTCAATATCTCCCCCTTCGGAACATTTTTCCGTCAATGCCAAAGAAAACGTATATGAGAAGAGTAATCATGAATAAATCAACCCCAAAAAGAATACAACAACATACTTAATTCACCATTTTTCAAAATCTCAATATAAGTGTAAAATCACCATGAACTTTATCAATGTAAATATGAACGCATGCAAATGACTTAGGGCTGGAACATGAGACATTAAATCACATAGAAGAATCAAAATTAGTACCTTAGTCCTGAGTAGGATGGAAGAGATAAGGGTGTCGCTTTTGCACATCTGTTTCGGCATCCCAAGTAGAACTTTCGACTTGTTGTTTCCTCTAAAGGACCTTAACGAAAGCAACATCCTTGTTCCTCAGCCTCTTCACTTGCCTATCCAAGATCTCTTCTGGAACCTCTTCATATGACAAGTTTTCTTCAACTACCCTCACAAGATCAAGAGGCACAATGGCATTAGGATCACCCACACACTTCCTCAACATAGACACATGAAAGACCGGATGAACCAATTCCATTTCACTAGGCAAATCTAAATTGTAAGCCACCTTAGCAATCCTCCTGATCACCTTATAAGGGCCCATATATCGAGGTCTCAACTTGCCATTCTTACCAAAATGGACCACACCCTTTATGGGTGACACCTTTAGATATACCCAATCACCAACCTTAAAGTCAAGCTCCTTCCTTCTCACATAGGCATAAGACTTTTGGTGACTTTGGGCTATTTTCAACCTTTCTCTAATCATCATTACCTTCTCCATAGCATCCACAATGAGATTTGGACCCAACAAGGCCACCTCTCCAACCTCAAACTATGCAATCGGGGATCTACAATGTCTACCATAGAGAGCCTCAAAAGGACCCATTCTGATGCTAGAATGATAGCTATTGTTATATGCCAACTTAATCAATGGAAGATGATCATCCCAAATACTCTTAAGCTCCAATACACAAGCCCTAAGCATGTCCTCAAGTATTGGATAATTCTTTCGGCTTGGCAATCCGTTTGAGGGTGAAAGGCCGTACAAAGCTTTACCTTGGTTCCAAGACCTCTTTGGAAGGACATCCAAAAGTGTGAAGTGAATTCTACACCATGAGCTGATATGATGGACAAAGGAACCCCATGCAATCTCTCCAATTCATGAATGTACAACCTAGCATAATCTTCAGCCCCATAGGTAGTCTCAACCGGTAGAAAGTGAGCCAATTTTGTCATCCTATCAACCACAACCCAAATGGAATCAAAACTCTTCCTAATCTTGGGTAACTGAACCACGAAATCCATATTAATCTATTCCCACTTCAATAGGAATATCTATGTCTTGGGTTAGGCCACCCGACCTTTGGTGTTCGGCTTTGACTTGTTGGCAACTTTGGCAACCGGATACGAATTTGGCAATATCCCTTTTCATGCCTCCCCACCAATACACCTCTCTAAAATCTCTATACATTTTAGTAGACCCGGGGTGAATAGAGTAAGAAGAACCAAGAGATTCCTCAAGAATCCTTTCCTTCAAGCCATCAACACAAGGCACAGATAACCTACCTTGGTACCTAAGTGCACCATCTCCCCCTTGGGAGAAAACCTCTACCTTCCTATATTTTACCAATGCCTTCAATTCTAACAATGAGGGATCAAGATCTTGCCAAGCTTTCACCGCCTCAACCAATGAAGATTTAGAACCATCAATAACAACAACACCACCGTTATTACCCTCTTCCAACCTAAATCCCAATCTAGCCAATCGATGGACCTCCCTACCCACCCATATGCCAGCATCATCAACATGAGCAAGGCTACCCATAAATGCCCTACTAAAAGCATCTGCCACAACATTAGCCTTAACGGGATGATAATGCACACTCATGTCATCATAATTAAGAAGTTGTAACCACCTTCTTTGATTCAAGTTGAGATCTTTTTGAGTGAAGACATATTGGAGGTTCTTATGATCGATAAACACATCAACGTGCACCCCATACAAATAGTAATGCAAAATTTTCAAAGCAAAGACCATGGGGGCCAACTCTAGATCATGGGTAGAATAATTCTTTTCATGTACTTTAAGTTGTCTAGAAGAATAGGATATGACCTTACCATCTTGCATCAACACACAACCCAAACCAACCCGGGAAGCATCACAATACACAAAAAATCGCTCTAGCCCTTCGAGTAGTGACAATATAAGAGCTGACACAAGCTTATCTTTCAATGTTTGGAAACTCCTTTCACACTCATCGAACCAAACAAATTTGGCTTTCTTTTGAGTCAACTTTTTCATGGGAGAAGCAATAGAAGAGAACCCATTCACAAATCTATTATAGTAATCCGCTAAACCAAGAAGCTCCTAATATCTGACGAGGTCAATGGTCTAGGACAATTTCTAATCACGTCCATCTTTTTAGGATCCACCTTAATGCCATCCCAAGACACAACACGAGCTAGGAAGGCAACCTCCTTTAACCAAACTTCACACTTCTCATATTTATCATACAACTGCTCTTCCTTCAATTTTTGCAACACAACCCTCAAATGAACCATATGCTCCTCCTCACTATGTAAATTGATCAAAATATCATCAATGAAGACCACAAAAAACCAATCAAGGTCAAGGTTTGAAGACCCTATTCATAAGGTCCATGAAAATAGCCGGTGCATTAGTCAACCCAGCGTACATCACAACAAACTCACAATGCCCATACCTAGTCTGAAAGGCCATCTTGGGAATGTCACTCTCCCTCACCTTCACTTGATGATACCTGGACCAACGATCAATCTTAGAGAAGTGGCTAGCCCCTTGCAGTTGGTCAAACAAATCATCAATTCTTTGAAGAGGATATCTATTCTTGATGGTGATCCTATTAAGCTGCCGGTAGTCAATACACATTCTATGAGACCCATCTTTCTTCTTCACAAACAACACTGGTGCGCTCCAAGGTGATTGGCTAAGCCTAATAAATCCCATCTCCAATAAGTCTCTCAATAGCTCCTTCAACTCATTTAACTTCGCTGGGGCCATATGGTAAGGGGGAATAAAAATGGGTTGAGTATTAAAGAGGAGGTATATATATAAATCTATTTCCCTTTCGAGATGAATACCAGGAAGATCATTTGGAAAGACATCAAAGGAACACATTCACAACCAGTACTGACTCTATAGAAGGGACTTTAGACTCCACGTCCCTAACACTCACAAGATGATAAAGACACCCCTTAAAAATCAAGTTGCAGGCTTTAATGCAAGAGATGAACCTACCCTTGAACACCACATCATGACTCTCCCACTCAAGAATGGGTTCATTTGGGTATTGAAATTTGACCCTATAGGTTCTACAATCAATAGAGGCATAGTATGCTTGCAGCCAATCTACCCTAAGAATTACATCAAAATCAACCATATCCAACTCAAGAAGATCACAAGGCAATATTTTATGCAGGATGGAAATGGGACAATTTTTATAGATCTTTCTAGCAATAATAGATGCACCAATAGGAGTAGACACCTCATGTGACTCACAACAATTCGGACTCAACATGAAACTTTTTGGCAACAAAGGGGGTAACAAAAGAAAGAGTGGCACCCGGATCAATTAATGCACACATATCAAAATTAAAGACTTTCAATATACCAATAACGACGTCAGGCAACTCATCAACTCATTACCTCCCATGCAAAGCATAAAATCGACTGTGCCTTGGGGCGCCACCTTGTTGACCTCCCCTTCCCAAACCAACTGCATTACACCTTATGGGAAAACTTCCTTACCCTTGTTGTAGTTACAAGGACATTCAATCTTTTTGTGACCAACTTCTCCACACCAATAACATGCATTAGTGTCTCTCAAACGTGGGCCCCTATGGACCTTACCACATTTTGGACACAACATTAGGAACCACACCCCCAACACCTTGGGCCCTTGGAAAGTCAATGGAAAACCCCCTATTAGAGGCATGAGATGACCCTTGGCCTTGTTGGAATCGGTCGCCCTATCAACTTTGCAACCTACCTTCCAAGAAGGCCCTCTTGGCCTTATTACACCTCCTGTTTCTCAACTTTTCCTCCTCCATTTGGTTGACATAGGTCATCAACCACGACAAATGCATGTCACTAATCAATATGGTAGACCGGCATTCCTCACTCATCAAGTCGAAAACACCCATCACAAATTTACTCATTCAAGACCTTGGGTCGGCCACCAAGTGGGGAGCATATTTTGAGAGTTGATTAAACTCTAGGGCATACTCCCTCACACTCAAAGACCCTTTTCTCAAATTCATAATTTCCACCAATTTGGCTTCCATAAGCTCTAAAGGGAAGAATCGATTAAGAAATGCCGCCTTGAATTCCTCCCATAGCACTACATTGTTGATTCCCTTCTCCTTCTTCCATTGATCAAACCATATTCATGCCACCACCTTGAGTTGGTAAGACGCTAGCTCCGCCTTCTCCTCCGATCTAATACCTATAATAACCAAAACCTTGTAGACCTCATCGATGAACTCTAGAGGGTCCTCATCCACCATTGACCAATAGAATTCCATGGGGATTCATCTTCATGAAGTATCTCATCCAAGATGCTGGTGTAGGAGCATGAGGAGCTTGGGCCCCTTGATAGGCTTGATGAGCCAAAACTTGTGCAAGCAAAGTGAGAGCATCTTGGAGCTCACCATGAGCCGGTTGGTCCTCAGAGTGCCGGCTCTTCTTACTCTTGTCTTTGGCATGATCTAGCATAGTAAAGAACAATCGTTAGGAGGGATCCTTATTTCAACTCTAAAGAAGGAATTAGAACATGAAGAAGGGAAACATTTCCTAAAATGCCTCATAGGCTCTTACTCATAGTTGTGGTGCATAACACAACCATGAATAAGACTCTAATAGAAGTGGTGTGTTGGACTCTGAGGATATAAAAACTAGTACTCTGATACCAAGTTTGACACAACCCAAGCCTAGGGCCTAGACGTGACGCAGTGCATTGGGAACTTAAAAGGATCCCAAGCAAGACTCTTAACATATCATTACATATCCCTGGTTGCGGAAGCAATAAAATACAACAAGATATAGTAAATAGGGACAAACGAGGCTAAGGGCAATCTTCATATCATAAATATCAAGAATCAAGAGAGAGTCGAAGCTCATAGCATAATACAAAACATGTCCAATAACACCTCTAGAACTTAGATACTTAGCGGAGGCCAAGAAAAGCTATCGGGATCACCCTCATTGTCAATGTATACATAAAAGAAAGATAGTCATAGAACATAGTATGAGATCAAAGCATCATCCCTGAAATGGAGGACTCACCAAAGAGCTTGAGAAATGTCGTACTAGCCATGGGTAGGAGGATGATCAAGTGGGGCTCTAGTTCGTACATGGTAACATCATGTAGGCCTAGAGTATACGTTAGTACATTTTAATGTACTAAGTATGTAGGATGCAATGCAACAAGAGATAAGCATCATAACCAAAATGCATAATAGTAGGCAATAGATAACATATTAGCAATATGGCATGTATGATCAATGCTCAAGTAAAACGTGCTTACATAGAATATAATACAAGGTGTAAGAAGATACCAACATATAAAACCCATAGGCTACCAAGGTACAAACACCTTTGGTTGGTTAGTGGATCATCTCACCCTACCACCCTTGGTGATCGAGGTACAAACCCCTCGACATGGTTATAAAGGTACGAACCCATTGATTGGTTGGTGGATACTCACACCCTACAAACCCTGCTAATTGAGGTACTAACCCCTCAACCCGGTTACCAAGTAACTAGCCCCTTTATTGACTATCAAGGTAGAAACCCCTCGACATGGTTATCGGGCACTTGTCCCCCTGAGTCGGGCAAGGTCACATTCAAACACTATATAGAAGAATATCATGAACATATATACCTTTCATCATCATATAGTCATTCAAATCATAAGATATACATTTGACCTTCAACTCGTCAAAAATATATTAATTGGACAATTTATCAAACACTCGACAGATGTGTAGTGCTAGTGTAAAATCATACAATTTAAGAGTGTGACCATGCTATAAAATTTAATGTAAAACCATCATTATATTCTTAGAAACACCCTCAAGCAATATACATCCAAACCATTAGTCAAGTATCACAATAGACCTTAGATTCATAGCTCAAAACATGCTAAAACCACCATAATTTCATGAAACCCCAGCCTAGTGTGCAATGAAATTCATAATCATTAAGACCCATGAGTAAATCAACTTTAAATTGTGCAATTTTATGCAAAAGGAAGCTTGGGTATCATGGGTGGAAGGAAACCATGAAAGAAACCCACATACCTTAGCTTTGGAGAATAGCTTAATGAAGATTGGAGATGAAGACTTGAAGTTTGAATGATAAACTTAGAATCCAGCTGAGTTTTGGGACTTGAAATTTGGAGATGAAATATAGTCTAAGTGTTTGGAAGTGTATTTGGGAATGTCTCGAATGATATGAGGGTGAAATAAGGTTAAATATAGGAATTTTCACGCATGGGAACACTTAGGCCCAAGACCCAAAAGGCTTGGACCGGACAAGAAAAACTGCACACAAAATGAACTAAGGTGCGCCCTTTGCTCGTCGTGCTAGGGGCGTGATAATCTCTCTAGAAATCGCATTTTTGAGATTTTCAAATTTTGCTACGGTTGCTCTTAAATTGGGGTTACACCCATTTTCTACTCAATTTGACCCCTTGAACAAGAATAGAAAGTCAGATTTTCAATATCACACATGGGTTTTGAGACATATGAATATTACGATTCCAAGCACTTCTGAGGCACACTTCCGGGCACTTTTTGGGGTCATTTCAATATCTCTCCCTTGGGAACATTCATCCCCGAATGCCAAAAAAACATATATGAGAAGAGTAATATGAATAAATCAGCCAAAATAAGAATGCAACAACATACTTAAATCACCATTTTCAAAATCTCAACATAAGTTTAAAATCACCATGAACTTTATCATGTAAACATGTCTGCATGCAAATAACTTAGGGGCTAGAACATGAGACATAAAATCACATAGAAGACTTAGAATTAGTACCTTAGTCTTAAGTAGGATGGTAGAGATAAGGGTATCACTTTTGCATATCCGCTTCGCCCTCCCAAGTAGAACTTTCGACTTGTTGGTTCCTCCAAAGAACCTTAACGAAATCAACATCCTTGTTCCTTAGACACTTCACTTGCCCCAAAATCTCTACTGGAACCTCTTCATATGACAAGTTGTCTTCAACCACCCCCACAATATCAAGAGGCACAATGGCATTTGGATCAGCCACACACTTTATCAACATAGACATATGAAAGACCAGATGAACGAATTCCATTTCACTAGGCAAATCTGACTCGTAAGCCACATTACTAATCCTCCTTATTACCCTATAAGGTCCCACATATATACATAATGTTGGCTTACCTTAGTGCAAGTTATAGTTTTTATTGGTTCGATTGGGGCGGAAGGAATACTTGCGTTCTTTATTCTCTACTTATATTTATATCTTCTTGTTTGGTACCACATCGTTTGGTACTCACTCTTTCATCTACACTTGTGTGTAGGTTGTGAGGTTTGATCTAGCTAATGATCCATTCGCATTTTGGACTAAGCTTGAGTGAGTTTGAGGGGTAGCAACTTAGCCATTTCAAGAAACTCTTCTAACTCTTATCTATTTACATTATACTTGTTCTATTTGAGAAACAAGGACATTTTGAGACTAGTATGTATTTGTTCAAGTTTAGTTGTAATAGAGTCTTGTATATGTGACACCAGTCTTGGGTTATTTTCTAGATTCCGGCTTTCATTTCTTATTACTTTTGCTTATATATTTAGACTGTTACTTTCTCTTTATCTTCTACAGTTTTAGTTATATCCTGGTTAGGATGACTCCCTCAGTGGGCCAAAGGCAAGTTCTATCACACCTAATTTTGGGTCATGACTAATTGGTATCACTGCCTCAAGTTCATAGGTATTACATTTATAGAAACCCAGTCGAATAGAGTCTTAAGAAACCGCACACAGATGACCATTGCGTATCTTTGTGAGGTTATAGGAACTATTTGGATACTTCGTTTTTGTTCTTTCAATTCCTTTCATGCGTGGTTACTGATTATGAGTACAGAGTTATCATGTATTCTTTTGAAGATGACCAAGACTAGATCTTCATCTGGCAGGAGAGGTAGGGCAGCAACCTCTGACGATGTTGTTAGAACCCCAACAAGGGGTAGTGGTCAGGCTAAAGGTAGGGGACATACCTGTGCAGAGGCACCTACTAGAGACTATGAGAGGGGTGTTTCCCCGAGAGTATAGTTGAGCCTAGAAAGGACCATGTTCCTCCAAATATTAGGATTACACCATTGCTACATGATACTTTTATTAGGATGATGGGTATGCTGAAGAGTACTTCCCAAGGTGGTAGTGTGACTGGTATGCTGAGAGGACCCAAGTAGGGTGGATACATTTCTATTGTTCATGGTCTCATTGCTCATGATCAAATGGGTTAGCCAATTTGTTTGTACTCCTACTCAAGTAGATCTTGAGCCAGCTTTTGTAACTGATGACTAGTAGAGTTACGAGCGATTTTAGAAGATGAAACCACCCTAATTCTATGGTGGTAAGGGTGAGGATGCTTTTGATTTCTTGACATTATGCTATGAGATATTAGAGGCCGTGGGCCTATTTGATCCCCAAGATATTAGGATTTTGCTCTTCAACTCTAAGACACCTCTAAGGTGCTTGACTTATATGATATCTAGACCAACTGGATCCCCTTTGGTAGAGTGCGATGTACTCTTAGGTGCTTTCCAAGACTGTTTTATTGTTTGCAATGTTTGACAGGAGAGTCGGATGAGGTTTGTGAGTTTAACCCAATGTATCATGTCTATTTCATTTATTACGAGGCACATTTTTTTAGTTGTCTCATATGCCATATCATTGATCCTTAGTAAGGCAGAGAGTTCACAGGGTTGTGAAGGGTTTGGTCTTTACTATTAGATCTTATGTCTTTCAATTAGCTAGCGATAGAGTTTCTTTCAATCTATTTTGAATACCACCAAGGAGGCAGGGTTGACAGTGAAATGACCCCAAAAAAGGCCCAAAAATTGCCTCGGAATGCTCAGAATTTTAATTTCCATATATCTTAAAATCCATTCTCTATTTTGAAAATTTGACTTCATATTTGTGATCATACGGTCAAAATTAGGTGAAAAAGGTTCTAACCCCTATTTAAGAGTGAAAGATTAGCAATTTTGATTCTCCAAAGTGCAATTTCCAAAAAGCAGTGCACGTCCTCTCCGCGACGCGCACTAGTGTTTATTTGGCAACTGTTTATTTTAGTCCATCTAAATTTTTCTGAGTGTTGGGCCCAAGTTTTCCCAAATGTGTTTTTACCTATACTAACCCAAATTTCACCCTCATATCCCCCAAAACATTTCCCAACACTCACTAAAACACTGAACCTATACTCACTAAAACACTCAACCTATACTCAACCTATCTCCATTCCCCCTTACCGTATGGCCCTGATGAAGTTGAAGGAGTTAATGGAGCAATTGAAAGATTTGTTGGAAAAGGGATTTATTAGACCTAGTCAATCACCTTGGGGTGCGCCGGTGTTGTTTGTAAAGAAGAAAGATGGGTCACTTTGAATGTGCATTACCTACCGGCAACTCAATAGGGTCACTATAAAGAATAGATATCCTCTTCCAAGAATTGATGACTTGTTTGACCAATTGCAAGAGGATAGCTTTTTCTCTAACATTGATCTTCGGTCCGGGTAGATCAAGTGAGGACGAGGGAGTGTGATATTCCCAAGACGACCCTTTGGACTAGGTATGGGCATTATGAGTTTGTGGTGATGTCCTTTGGGTTGACTAATGCACCAGCCATCTTCATGGACCTAATGAATAGGGTTTTCAAACCCTACATTGATTCCTTTGTTGTGGTCTTCATTGATGATATTTTGATCTATTCACAAAATAGGGAGGAGCATATGGGCCATTTGAGGGTTGTGTTGCAATGATTAAAGGAGGAGAGATTGTATGCTAAATATGAAAAGTGTTAATTTTGGTTGAAAGAGGTTGCATTCTTGGGTCATGTGCTGTTGGGAGATAGTATTAAAGTGGATCCTAAAAAGACCGATGTGATTAGAAATTACCCTAGACCATTGACCCCGTTGGATATTAGCAGTTTTATGGGTCTTGCGGGTTACTTTAGAAGGATTGTGAATGGGTTTTCCTCCATTGCTTCCCCTATGATAAAATTGACTCAAAAGAAAGTTAAGTTTGTGTAGATCGATGAATGTGAGAAGAGCTTCCAAACATTGAAGGATAGACTTGTGTCTGCTCCTATATTGTCACTAACAGATGGGCTTGAGGGTTTTGCTGTGTATTGTGATGCAGCTAGTGTTGGTTTTGGTTGTGTTCTAATGCAAAATGGTAAGATCATAACTTATGCTTCTAGACAACTCAAGAAACATGAAAGGAATTACACTAGCCATGATCAAGAGTTAGCCGCCATTATGTTTTCATTAAAGATTTGGTGTCATTATTTGTATAGGGTGCATGTGGATCTCTTAACCGATCATAAGAGCCTCCAATATGTCTTTACTCAAAAAGATCTCAACTTGAGACAAAGAAAGTGGCTAGAACTTCACAAGGATTATGACATAAGTGTGCATTATGTCACGCCCCAAAGTCTGATTAGGGCGGACTGGCACCCGTTGCCGATAAGGCTCGGGAGAACCAACTTATATCT
>JAPFFP010042986.1:0-13612 GCA_026153255.1 Solanum medicagineum
ATGAAACTTCCATCTTCCTGAAATTGCATGTTCAGGTAAAACTCTTTGACTTCCCATTCATGTATAAAAGGCACAAGCCACTTAAACAAGTACCCCCACCCCTGAAAATCCACCAGTTCCACCAACTCCCTCATACAAGGATGATTTTTTGCAGTAGGTTCGAATACTCTTCCATTTATGTCCTTTTGGTCCTGAAGCAGACTCGCCCGTTTTTCCCTAGTCATACCCTTCTCAGATCTTCTTTTCTTGATCTGTGCACCTAGTCCCCGAATGGAAGCAGCTGCACTATGCCTTCCCATGTTCACATCTTTCTTAGCCATACCAAGTCCCTAAATCTCAAGCTCGCCTTCGTTTTCAGACTCAGTCCAATCAATGTTAACATCCTCTTCAACATCCACCAACTTGTCATAAGAGATTTCCTCGTCAAATACCATGGAACTTCGTTTATTTTTCTTGGCAATATGCTTTTGACGACTTGTCCTCATGGCATCTTCCAACACCCTTTTCTCCAAACCTCTTGTAGAATAATTTTTTCTGATAGTAGTGTCTTCACCAAAAACCTTTTCTTTCCTTTTTGGATTTCCCCCTGATCCCTAGAAGGAGAAGACATAGGAGGGACACTAGATCGTGTCCATCTCCAAGCTAAGGGTGTACTCCCCTCATTGTCCTCATCATCAAACTCCTCTTCGCAGCCATATTAACAGGCACAAACACACCAGCAAGCTTCCGAACACGACTAGGATTTCCAAGTGCCAAGGTGAGGTAAGGGGAAGGGTTAGCCTTGGAGGAGTCTAGTCCCAACGCTGATGTAACAGAAGAAGGTAGGGTTGGAGAGGAAGGGTTGAGACCTTGTGCCAATAGATGAAGATCAGTAGGTTTGACTGGTATATGAATAGGTGTTGATGGTGGAGTGACGATGTTAGGAGACTGTGAGAGGTCTGATTCGACATCTTAGTGGGATGAGGAATGCGCAGGACTGATAGCCATTTGAGATGCTATGTAGATACAACACTAAGTGAAAACTTGTTGGAGAAGATGAATAAAGAGAAGATGAACAAGCACTGAGAGAAAAGGAATGAATCTGACTTTTCGTAAGAAAGATTTGAATGACTTTCAAAGAGACGGAAGAGGTCTATTTAAAGAGGGAAGAGGAGAAGGCGTCCGGTCCCTAATTAGTCGCGACTCTTCGGGGACTAAACGGAATGACGTTGGTTCAGGAAAGGCTAAATAGACGTGACATGTCCTGAGAATATTCATTAATGAAGTGAGAGAGTATGAATAAAGTACTAACTTGGAAGTGAATTAGGTCCCTCAATGAAGTTCCTTCTGTCATATCCTTCAAAAGTTATGAAATCTTTCTAGAATCTGCTGATCACCATGATACAATTGACATTTGACTGATGGTGAATAACCTCTCAAATACCTGATAGAGCCTTTTTAGCCACGAGTTTCAGAAGAAAGAAAAGACAATTAATTTACTCTATCATATTGTGTCTTGATCAAGCCCAACTTCAGCCCGTTTCTCTCAAAGTGGTCCCTGGATAGGGGTTTAGTGAAAATGTCAGCTATCTGGTCCTCAGTAATGCAGAACTTTATACAGACATTTCCCTTCTCCACCTGGTCCATGAGAAAATGATGTCTCATATCAATGTGCTTTGTTCTTTTATGGATGAACTAAATTTTTTAGCCATGTTCAAAGCACTAGTATTATACACATAAGGGGAATAGTATTTTTTAAGACTCCAAAATCCTCCAACTGTTGCTTGATCCACAAAAACTTTGACAGCAAGCTGCAGCAGCAACACATTCAGCTTCAGTAGTAGATAATACCACAGAGTTCTACTTCTTGGTTCCCCAGGATATCAGTGATGATCCTAGGAAGTGAGCCATGCCAGATGTGCTTTTTCTATCAACCAGATATCCTGTAAAGTCTGCATCAGCATATCCAACTAGATCAAAATAGTCACCAGCAGGATAGTAAAGTGCTAGGCATTTAGACCCTTTAAGATATCTGAGAATTAGTTTAGGAGCCTTCAGGTGGGATTCCTTTGGGCACGACTGAAATCTAGCACACATTCCTACACTGAAGACAATGTCTGGTCTACTTGCAGTCAAGTACAACAATGATCCTATGATTTCTCTATACATGGTTGCATTAACTAGGTTACCACTTTCATCAATATACATCTTGGTACTAGTTCCCATAGAAGTATCAATAGGTTTGGCTTCCATTATTTGATACTTCTTGAGAAAATCCCTAATGTACTTTTCTTGACTGATAAAAGTCCCACTAGGGGTTTGTCTGATCAGCAACCCAGAAAGAAGCTAAGATTAACCATCATGCTCATTTCAAACTCACGTCTCATCAGATCCCCAAATTCCTTACAGAGAGAATCTATAGTTGCACCAAAGATGATATTATCCACATACACCTGAACAATCAGCAAATTATTTCCTCTGGTTTTCAGAAATAAGGTATTGTCAATCTTCCCTCTTTTGTAGCCATGACCGAGTAGGAAACCAGAAAATTTCTCACACCATGCCCTTGGAGCCTGTTTCAGTCCATATAGTGTCTTATCCAACATCATACATGATCGGGATACTCTACACTCTCAAAACTAGGAGGTTGCTTCACATAGACTTCCTCCTTCAGATATCCATTTAAGAAGGTACTCTTGACATCCATTTGGAACAACTTGAATTCCATGTAAGTGGAAAAAGCAATCAGAATTCTGACTGCTTCCATCCTTGCTACAGGAGCAAATGTTTCATCATAATCTATTCCTTCCTCCTGATTGAAGCCCTGAACCATAAGTCTAGATTTGTTCCTGGTGATTATGCCACTCTCATCAAGTTTGTTTCTGTATACCCATCTGGTCCCTATAACAGTTTTGTCTGATGGCCTTGGAACCAGATGCCACACTTTGCTTATCTCAAACTGAAGCAATTCTTCCTGCATAGAGTTTACCCAATCTGCATCCTTGAGAGCTTCTTTAATGTTTTTGGGTTTTATGGAGGACATGAATGCATCACATGCCATTAGATTTCTAGTTTTGGGCCTGGTTTGAATCCCTGAGTCCAGAGGAAAGACTAGATTATCAATGATGAGAAGACTGATGTTCCATCTATGAGGCTTTGTAGTAGACTGACATTGACTTCCCTGAGCAGCTGGATCATCTGATGTATTCTGTTGCACATCAGTAGCTTCAGCTCCTTGATCAGTTCCATCTGCATAATTGGTTGGTTCTTCAGTAGGAGTACCAAATCCTTCTGTGATATCACTAGCTTCAGCATTATCATCTGGTTTGTCTATTTGGGAATAACATGATCTACTGATGAGGAGTCTATCAGGCTGTCATTTTGCAGTTGTAGTGGTTCATCCTTGTCAGAATCTTACAAATCACCGGTACTCATTTGGTCTCCAGTTTCATCAAAGATTACATGTGCACTTTCTTCAATACAAATGGGTTCTTTTGTTGAACACTCTATAAGCCTTGCTGCTAGTAGAGTACCCAACAAATACACCTTCATCGCTCTTGGAATCAAATTTTCCAACGTCTTCTTTGCCATTTTTGAGAACAAAGCACTTGCACCCAAAGGTCCTGAAATGACTGATGTTGGGTTTCCTTCCATACAAAAGCTTGTAGGGAGTTTTGTTTTTGAGAGACCTTATCAGAAATCTGTTGGTTACATAACACGCAGTGTTTATAGCCTCAGCCCAGAAACTTTTAGCCAATCCGGAGTCTATCAAAATTGTCCTTCCAATCTCCACCAGAGTTCTATTTTTCCTTTACACTACTCCATTTTGTTGAGGAGTACGTGGATCAAAAAAATTATGGTGAATACCATTCTCAGCACAGAAGCCATCCAAGATTGAATTTTCAAATTCGGTTCCATGATTAGATCTACTTCCAGCAACTCTGCTTCCAAACTGATTTTGGATTTACTTGATGAGGTTGATCAGCAACTTGGCAGCTTCATCTTTTGATCTCAGAAACTTTACCCAAGAATATCTTGAGTAATCATCAACAGCCACCAAGATGTACTTCTTCCCTGCTCTACTTTGAACCTTCACAGGACCATAGAGATCAGTGTGAATAAGTTCAATAGGTCTAGTAGTTCTTACTTTCTATTTGGACTTGAATGATTCCCTAGTCTGCTTTCCTTGAGCACATGCAACACATACTTTAGAGTTGTTGAAGTTTTCCTTGGGCGATCCTCTAACCAAATCCTTTCACACCAATTTGTTTAGCAGTGAAGGACTAACATGACCCAGTCCTCTGTGCCATAGATCATACGACTCATCTTGAGCCTTCAAGCAGGTCAGTGCTTTGTAGTCCTTAGATCTACTACATACATATTTCTGCACCTCAGAGCTATCAACACGACTTCATTTGTCTCCAAATTGGTTATAGTGCATTTGTCAGGCAGGAACCTCACTTCATTTCCTTTGTCATAGATTTGTGAAACGCTAAGTAGACTGTACTTTAAACCTTCAACATAGTACACATCTTCAATAGCTTTCTCAAAGCATTTACCAATCTTTCCTATTCCCATTATGTACCCCTTTTGACCACCGCCAAAAGACACACTACCTCCTTCAAATTCTTTTAATGAGAGGAAGTTTTTGGTCCTTCCAGTCATGTGCTTTGAGCATCCACTATCCATGTACCAACACTGACTGCTTCCTCTTGACCTTTCCTGTAAGGATCAAAAGTTATTTTTGGGAACCCATTTCAATCTGAGCTCCCAATAAGCAGATAAAGGTCTAATAACAAATTTTCTGGTCCAAAGAGGCAGGGGTCTGGTCCTTTATTTAGGTTTAGAACCTGGCCCCTCACTCACTTTTCTTTTATCTGGTTTTACCACCTTTTGTTTATCCAAGGTTCTTTTCAGCACTTCACAGTTTTCCTTCAGGTGACCGTTCCTTCTACAATGCAAGCATAGCAAGTTGTTAGCAACTGACACATACTTACTATGAGGGTTATAGGGTGGATCAATTTTGTTGATATACCCCAGACCCTTTTTCTCAGAGCTCCAGCCACAGGACATGTCTCCCAGGAGTTTAGAGGAGGTTGTCCACTTCATAGACTTGTTCAGATCCTCCTTAACTCTCATGAGATCCTTCTCAATTTTAGAGTTCCTTTCTAAGGCTAAATTTAATTTTAATTTTTCCTCTTTTTGCCTTTCTGTCAGGAAAAACTCGTTTTTGCTGATTTTTCTCTTAAGCTTAACATCAGATTTATTTTCTGCTTCCATCAGATTCAATAGTTCCCTTTTTTCAGTTTCAACTATCACAATTTTGACTTCAAGATCTGACACTTGTGTGGTTAGTGCAGTCTTTTCATCTTGTGACACATCTACACTATTGTTTAGCAAGTCTTTTTCAGTAGTCAGTTCATAGATGGAGTCAATAAGGACACATGCAAGCTTCTTGAGCTTTCTAGTAGAGTACATATCTAAATTATCTTTAAGATCTAGTAGAGTTAGCTCATCATCATCATCTTCATCCATCTCATCATCTGACTGTGCCATGAAAGAAAATAATCCATCATAGATTTTATCCTCATCTTTTACAGCCAGCATGGATGAATCTTCAGGTCGTTCATCTTTATCGAATCCGCTAGAAGAGTTTCCCCAGACACCCAAGGCCTTTATCATTATTTTATCAGCAACAACCTTTTTTCTTGAACTTGTCTGAGACCTGGTCCATCCTTCTTTCTTTTCCATCTTTGTGGTCTCCCCTACCATGAGGACATTCTCTGATAAACTGACCAGGCTTTCCACATCCATAACATAGCTCTGTACCTCCATGAGCTCTTCCAGCGTTGCCTTTCTTTGCTAATTCATGACGTTTTCTCACAAATTTCTTAAATCTCTTGGTGAGATAGGCCATGGCAACACCATCAATCTCTTCGTCACTCTGAGAAGTCTACAAAGCTAGTGTTTTGTCCTTCTTCCCTTCTCTTTTAGCAGAGTCCTACTTCTTATTCAGCTCATGAGTTCGAAGTATACCAATGAGAACATCCATCCTCAAGGTTTTTAGGTCCTTTGATTCGGTTATAGCATCTACTTTGCTCTCCCAGGATTTTGGGAAGAACTCAGTATCTTGCGAACTTGCTTGATTTGACTAATTGGCTCTCCCAGGTACTTGAGTTCATTAATTATCGCTGAGAACCTTGTATCCATTTCCTGTATGGTTTCACCTTCAAGTATGATGAAATCTTCATACTCAGAGGTTAACATGTCTACCTTGGATTCTATAACTTGTTCAGTCCCTTTATGAGCATTCTTGAGACAATCCCATCTCTTCAGCAGACTTACAAGCTGAGATCTGGTTGTACTCCTCAGCTCCTATGCAACATACTATTAGTTTCTTTGCCTTGTAATTCTTCTCTATTTTCTTCCTATCAGCTTCTGTGTATTGTTGCCTGGTATTTGGAACAGATTTAGTCACATCACCTTCTTTTACTTCTTTCATGGGAACATAGGGTCCATCTAGAACAATATCCCAGAGTTCACTATCTTCAGCCATCAAGAAGTCGTGCATCCTTCCTTTCCACCACCCATAATATTTTCCATTAAGCCTTGGTAGTCTAGTGGATGATTGTCCTTCCTCCAAGTTTAGTGGAGCAGCCATCTTCCCCGAGAATCTCAAGGTGTGAACCAGATAGAGATCCCTGCTTTGATACCAATTGTTGAGTTATGGTGCCCCTTGCCTGATACTTTATCAGGTCCTTTGATAAAGAACAAAACAATTCTTGAAAAGTAAAGGACAACAAAAGATAACTGCACATAGATTTTTACGTAGAAAAACTCCTTGCTTAAGGGATGAACAACCACGACCTGTCCCTGTAGGATTTAACGACCAAATCCACTAAGAGCAAAGTAAAGAAATACAACACACACCCTATTTCTCTACTTTCTCTTATACCACAACCAACTTATGCAGCTAGCATAAGTTTAGAACAACACAACCCAGCTTTAATCTACCCTACACACTTGAGTAGTTAGAATGAAACAACACATCCACATACCTTTGTACTACAACCCTGTCCCAAGATATATTTCCACACACAGAATACACTGAAAAATACACTGTTGAACTCAAATAAAACTTACACAAGACACAAGAACTAAAGATCTAGTCTATCAGGTCGCTTGTCAAAGTTTGCTGTAATCTTACACTAGAAGCCAAAAGGAAGCTTTTTCCATTCTACAATGCTCACACAAAATATGCTTGTGAAAAAGTCATCTTGAAACCTTGGACTTCTTTCTTTTATGCTACTGTCGCTACATCTTACGGACAGCTGGTCCTTCAGTACAATTCTGAAAGACTTTTCACCCACCACAACAGCTTTACAAGCTGTTATCCAGTACTGGATATGAGACGCCAGCCTGATGTCTTACATGGTACTTGATATAGTTTGTTAGTCATCAAAATAATACACGTATGCAAGTACTTAAGTACGTATCAAAAAGTAGATGACTGTATGGTTCGAAAATCACAACCTCCTTAATGAAATCAATTAAAAGGAAATTTTAGAACTCTAAACCAATACCCATAATACAATTACAGGACCACATACGTCTATATATATAACTGCAGATGAATGATTAGTCTACACAAGTAATGAAATATTATGGTTTTATTTGACTAAAGTGATTACTATTCCTAGGCTTACTGTCAAGTGAATTTCAATAGATGACATATGGCTCACAAGCAATTTTTTATGCTGAAGAAAGCTAGAAGAACAAAGCAATGTGAAGGAAGCCAAGCTGCCAGTTCCTCTCAATACAGCCTCCTCCTCCTCCTACTAACAACATACCCAACATAGTCCCGTAGGTCGGTATGGGGATAATAGGTGTACGTAGACTTTACCACTACCCTTGAGGGATAAAGAGGTTGTTACCAATAGACCCTCGGCTCGAGAACAGGTTTGAAAGAAGAGCAAAAGTAGAGCACTATATATATGATGAAAGCGAAGTACAAATTAAACTGATGTGGTGGTGGGCTGGTGGTCATCGTCTCCTCGTGGACGTTTGATGTAATATTCTTTCAAAAATTTCCCCAACGTACATAAATATTTGAAAGAAAATCTATATGCTTCAATAGAGAACTCACCTTATATATTCAGTTTAGCAACCAATTGACAAACCTTAGTTATCCATGGTCATGTTGTGGCACAATGAAGTATGTGCACAAGGGTGAACATGTTCAACTCTAAATTACATCCCCCTTTCTCAAGTTACTGGAAAAGTTGAAACAACAAAAATGCATGATCTAGGCAGGCGTACTCGCAGTGGTAGTTCTATTTGTTAAAGAATGAAAAAAGCCTTACATTGATGGTTGCTGAGATGGGTGATCTCCTTATAAGGTTTAATTTAGGCAATCCTCTTCTCTTTGAGCTATTGGGTGTGAGTTAGGTTGAAACCTAATTTTACACAATTGAATAAATGTAGCTTTAGCATTTTCCAATAAGATTGCCTCATATTTCAAAAGACTACTCATATCAGGTTGACATATTTACGCATTGTCATTGATAAAAAACGACTTTTAATTTGTAAATATTAAACTTTGTCATGAACTTCCTAGACAATGTAATTATTCAATATATCATATATGGCTCAGAAACAATTTTTTATATTTTACAAATTTGTAATGTTTGGAATCAATTAAGAATACCTGCATCATTCAGCTTTTCTTGTAGATTGACCATTTCCTCCTCCATTATATTAAGCTCTTCACTGTTTGGGATGCCAAACTGATCTTGCCAAGCCATATTGTCATACGCTTTACATGATATCTTACCACTCTCACGGAGACTTCATCTTACCACTCTCACAGAGACATCCGGCATCCAAAATGTATGCGATTATATAACGCACAACTATTAGCAAACACTTCATAAAGGCATTTTACAAGTTCCCAATCAGAAGACGCGTTAAACAAAATAATAGAAGAAGATCAACAGATTCCACAAATGAAGGAAATCTATTTGTGTGATTTATGAGAGTGCAAACTAATAAGCAGAACGAGTAAATCATTATCCCAAGCAGGATATACCTCTGATTTTCTGCTGGACACGTATTTGACTACAATTAATATCCTAGAGGAATTTTCACTTAATGTACTACTTATCCCGAGTAAAAAGAACGTCATTAGAGCATTCAGGCAAACACAAAATCAAAACATAAGAGTGATGTTGATTGCTCATCTATAAAGAAGTGAACTAAGACCCAAGTGACGTGTTTAGAAGTTATGCAAACATAGGACCTAAAGTCTCAACAATACAAGTTATTATATCCATAGTACTGATGCCACTTAAAGATTCAACAACTTTCCTTTCTCAACTAGAGCAAAGAGACCTTACAAAAAAATTTCACTTCCCGAATCATTGTTGAGCCTTTCTAATATTTCATAACTTTTCAAAAACTTTCAGTTTTTTTTTCTTTTGTTAATTGGTACTCACTGGCATATTTCTTACTGCCTAGTCACCAACACCACCTCCATCCCTTCTTGTTATCAGATGGATATTATGCTCAGGAACACCAAGAAAACGAGCAATCACTCTATGTATATACTTGGGAAACTGAGTTGAAGCATAAACAACGTGGTCTTGCCCTCATCTCAAGTAATTTGCTGGATGTTCCATTTGCAGCAAGTCATGTTTCACCGCAAGAAAGCCACAACAGATAGTACTTGTACGACTAGGAAATCACAACCTCCTAATTGAAAGCAATTGAAAGAAAATTTTAGAACTCTTGGCGAATCCATGTATTGCAATATACAGACAAGCGATTACACGTCTCTCTCTATATAGCTGTACATAAATGATTCCTCTAGACAAGTAATGAAATACTATTGTTTTATTTGACTAAGAAAGTGATTACTGAAAGGGAAGAAGTTCAAAATTCAATATATCATATATGGCTCACAAGCAATTTTTAGTATTTTACAAATTTGTACGGTCTGGAATATCAATTAAGAATACCTGCATCATTCAGTTTTTCTTGTAGATTGACATTTTCTTCGTTCATTCTATTAAGTTCTTCGCTGTCTGGGATGCCAAATTGATCTTTCCGATCCAGATTGTTATACGCTTTAAATGATATCTTACCACTCTCACAGAGACTTCATCTTTGCAACTACATATATCTGCACATCATGAGTAAAACATATCTTTTTACGCTTATCAAATTCTAGATGACAAGGTTAATAATCATCCCAGGGTGAGGCTAATAGTAAAGACAAAAATGCAAAACAACAAAAGAAATTAGCATCAAAGGGTTGCTGAAAAGGGACTCGAGCTTTTGGAAAAACGAAAAAAGACCAATATAATATGATAAACAGTTCAAACCATAATGTCTCCCCTGTTTCTTAAAAAACTACGCAAACAAGTTTCGCTCCTCAAAGTCACCCCTGTTTCTTATACATTTTACATTGCATTTATAGTTTTCTCTAATCATTCGCGTTCAGAAATTCCAATTCCTCAATACAAAAAGTCCAATAATTATGTTGTCTTTTGCTTTCCATCTTTGTATCCAGAGTAAGAAAAACATCATTGTAGCTTGAGAAAATCATCAAATTGCCTTTTGCTGGAATGAATTACATCATATCTTTTCAATTGACTTAAACATGACCATATCCATCCAATATGATGCAATTATATGATGCACAATTATTAGCTACAAGTTTGTAATATCTAATTGGCTCGGACACACTTTATCCCTGTTATAAGAACAAATTTTAAAAATGTAATAGGATCTACCGGAGAAATGGAAACTAATATCTCAGGCAAAGTTCTCAATGGCAGTCCATATCTAAATTAATAACCAAACATATGCATAATCTTTGGCCAGAAATTAATTTAGCAAACACTTGATAAAGGCATTTTACAAGTTGTCATCTTCTATAGAAGTGAGTCATGTATTATAACTCAATCGGAAGACGCATAAAAGAAAAAAGTATTAAAAACACCCTTAAACTTGTCACGAATTATTAATTTCGTCTCTAAACTATTGATAGGCTTAAAAATACACCTCAACTTGGCGAACTAAGGTTAGAGACACCCTCGAAGTTGGCACAAATTATTAGTTTCTTCCTAAACTATTGATAGACTTAAACAACCCCCAACTTCATATTTCTGTAACTTATTAAATTTTGATTTGAAATTTTGTAGAGCTTCATTTGCTGTCATATTTTTACAATCCCAAAATCTTCTTACGAGATTGTCATCCGACCATGAAATTTTAACGTTGCTGGAAATCCACATTGACACAAAAAAATCATAAGCAAAATAGGAAAAGAAAGAGAATCAAGCAACTAAAAATGAGAATGCAAAAAAAATCGATCTTGTTTTGAGGTCGCCATTATAGAGGAAACATTAAATAATAAGAAGAAGACTCTTCTAGTAGTTTGGTAATTAAAAGTTGCACGAAAATTTTCTTTCTTTTTTTTAAAAAAGAGAAAAGTTAAGGCTAATGTGATCTTTTTTATCCTTTCACGCGCTTTAAATAAATTGTACTCACTTGTTATGTCATGTGGCATAGGAGGGGTATATCTAAGCCCAGTTCGCCAAACTGAGGGATGTTTCTAACCCTATCAATAGTTTAGGGACAAAACTAATAATTTGTGTCAAGTTTGAGGGTGTATTTAAGCTTAGTTCGCCAAGTTGAGGGGTATTTTTAAGCCTATCAATAATTTAGGACGAAACTAATAATTCGTGATAAGTTCGAGGGTGTTTTTAATACTTCTCTCCAAAACAAAAAATAGAAGAAGATAAGCAGAACAATAAAAATTTGGATCAATATAATGTTAAACAACATTCGAACAATGAAAACCAACAATATCTTGGCGCCAACCGATGAGAGTGCCAATGAAGGAAATCTATTTCTGTTACTTATGATAGAGCAAACTAATAAGCATGTTGGTAACTGAAACACGAGTAAATTATTATTTTGTTATCTAACATTGAATTCATCCCGAGCAGGATATACTTCCTTGACTTTCTGCTAGCTCTGAGGTGTCACTTGAGGTTGTGTAATGCACATATTTTCAAAGGAACTTCATAATCTCCAAAGTTCTCTGAATATCAAAACCTAAAAGCTGATGTAACATTCTGGACCTTTTATGTATGTACGAGACAAAAACTTTCATGCTGGCGAATAATGTTCCAGTCTGCAATATTTGAGACAGAAAAGAGAGTCTTAATAGTAGACAGAGGCAATAGATGCTACATATTGGTCAAAAATATTTAATAAATAAAAACAATAACAAAAGGTACTAACTACTAAGGAAATAGGATAACTTACATCTATCAGAGCACCACTGGTTCTCCCAATCAGCATTTATTTGTATATTGTGGTTTGAGGAATAGACTGCTCAACAAGATTTTTAGAAAGAAAAGAATTACTACAAATAAGCAAAGAGAAGTGAACAAAAACAAAAAGCTTCAGACGGAAAAGAATAACTTACATCTGGCATTTGTTTTAATCATTAAAGGCATTCCCAATCCATCATTATGTTGGGAATTTGAGCAATATTTGGCCAGTATTCCCCCTTGCCAAATTCTAGTAGTGGTCTGAGCAATGGGCATTGGCCAATAACTAGATTAGAGAGGGAAGAGGGCATCTCATATACTGGAAGGGATTGGAGATTACTGCAATTAATGATGGTCAGGTCGGAGAGAGAGGAGGACGGTGCTGATTCAGAAAGGGATTGGAGATTACGGCAATTACTGATGGCTAGGCGAGAGAGGGAGGAGGGCAGTGCTGATTCTTGAAATGATCGGATATTAGGGCAATCTTTGCTGGGTAGAATTTGAAGCGAACTTAGGTGGCAAAGACCTAGTGAATGGAGCTCATGATGGTCATGTAAACGGAGGTGAGAAAGAGAAGAGGGAAGCTTCCCTTCTACCATCAATGACTGAATTTGAGGTAAATTACCCTCAATACATAGATATTCAAGAGAGGTGAGGTAAATTACCCTCAATACATAGATATTCAAGAGAGGTGAGGCTTTTCAGAACTTGACTGCTTAATGTTTTCAGATTGTATACCTCAAATCTTTGAATAGAGCAAGGCAACTCCCAATGTTTGATATCTTCGTCACTCCCATCATGTTCGATCGCTAACTCTCTGAGATAGGAGAGTCTCTTTAAACGCCACTCCTTTCTGCCGTTCACCAGTTTCGTGCAATTACTGATACAAAGGCATTGTAAATTGACGGGCAATCCTCCTTCAGGAAAGGACTCTATTTCTGGACAATTAGACAGTTCCAGTTCCTTAAGAGATGGAAGGAGTTCCTGCATACGTTCTGGCAGCCTCTTCAGATTTAAACAGCCATGAATAGACAAATGCGTCACCGCAGATGGAAGGTATCCACATGCCACAGAAAGTTTTTCAACATTCTCACATCCAATATAGAGAGTTTCAGTCTCAGTAGGGATCGAAAACCTAGTGAGCTTGGGGCAACGCCCTATACACAATTCGCATGCTCTTGGGAGTAACTCAGGTGATATATGTTGAAATCCGGCCACAAGTTTTTTTCAACAATGTTGGCTACCAAATTTGTTCAAGATTGGCTGCCTAATTTGTCAAATTAGGCATG
>JAPFFP010042987.1:0-13612 GCA_026153255.1 Solanum medicagineum
AATCCATGTAGGTTTTCTTGAAAATAATTTTGGGTCTCCTTGATTGGAAGGAATCAAGGATCAACCCACATACCTTAAACATTGAGTTTCTTGAAATTATGTGGTGAAAGACTTGATGCTTGAAAGTGGGTCTTGGAATCCAAAACTTTCTCTAGAGTTTCCTTGAATTAGTATTGAGGTTTTGATGGAGGCTCTTGAGAGAATTGAGAGTGTTTTTGAGATGAGAGTAATGACTTTAATCCTTTGGAATAGGGTTTAAGTCTTTTGGGGAGGTTAGGATAGCATTAGAATCCAAAAAAGATCATTAGAATAAATAAAATTTATGAAAATGTCATTAGTGAAACGGAGGAAAAATTGGCAAATTGTTGTCCCACTGAAGGCTTCACTGGTCGTGTGGAACTCCACGGGTCATGCGAAGTTCCCGTGAGATGGGACTTAGACAAAATTGGAATTGGAACACTTGGGAAAACGTTATCGTCAACGTCACTTTGACGGGCCACTTCATGGGCCGTGTGATGTTACACGATCCGTGTAGTGGTCCGTTTAACCACACTTAGAGAAAAAAATGTTGCCAGGCCACCCCACGCCTAAGTTGATAAGCTGTCTAACCTGCCGCGGCCCGTCAAGGTGCCCGTGGCACCATACTTGTTCAAAATTCTTCCTATGCTCACTAAGCTTCCCTTGAACGCACCCCACGACCATCCACACGGTCAGTGGAAAGCCACACGACCCATGCCACTGGCCATGTCACATCCATTAGACCAAAAATGGTCTTTCCTAGCTCAAGGCAGCCCAGAGGGGCCGTCCAAAGGCCCACTGCCCGTCTAAGTGCTCGTGTGACATCACTGCACGAGAGGGTCTCATGAAAACGATCATAACTCCTTCATCCGACCTCAGAATAAGGTGAAACAAAGTGCATTGGAAAGGTAACTCAAAGATTTTATTTGGTAGGTTGTGGGCCACCCAGTTTCTTTTCTGCAAAGCGATATGCCCTTTAAAGTTGACCCTTCTACCGATACTTGTGTCAAACTTACCCAACGGAAATCCCTTTGAACTTGGCTTGATGTAGGGGACCCATGATGGCCTTAAACAACATAAATGAGATTGAATTGAAGTCTTGAAAGTGAACTTAGATCGAGCTTGGATGTTCCATAAGGTGTCACCTTGCCCCAAAACTTTCTGAAATCAAATCTCAAGCGTCACTAAAGCTATACAAAAAATCTGATTCCTTACAGAAACACCCAAAACAACATAGTTAATTTCATGATATTTTATAAGCTAACATGGTTAAAAGCATAGGGGTGTTGGATTTACCTTCCACAAGGCAGTGATTGGGACATTGAGGTCTCAGATCCACGACTCCTCCATCAATAATAAAATGAAATTCAAAACTTGTACAGATTAAAAATAGAAGAATAAGTACAGATAGACTTTTCTAAAGGTCCAAGGAAAAACCTTCTTTCTGTTGAAGATGTGAGGTGCATTTATAGGTGACAAAAAAAATATGATTGGATGGGATTCTAAAATTTCATATCTGAATTTGGTCAAAAATGACCGTTCAAACTCAGATGTAGGGAGTAGCTGGAGCGTTCACATGATTGAAAGGATAGTTGTAAGAAGATAGTGTACCTAACTCTGTCCATTGTTGACATGCTTGTTCCTTTGTGTAAAATAGTAGAAAAGAATGGGTAGTGCTAGGATGCTGGAGGGGCCTTGAACCCTTTACGGTCATTTGGTTTGGGTAGAAGTTATGAGGAGATTAGTTATGTTGGGATAAGTCATGATGAAATAAGTTATGCTGCAATTAGTTAAGTTGAGAATAGTTTTTATTGTTTGTTTGGTTTGATATATTCAAACTATTCTTCATGGTACAATGTCCAAGAATACGATGTTTATTTACAAAAATACTCTCCACCTTATTTAGTCTTTTTTTTTTCATTTTCTTTATAAAATTTAGTTATTCATTGTTAAAATTAAATGTTCATCTTGTTTAACATATGTGTATGCACTTTCATGATTGTGCCATTCGTTTTTAAAATAAAGTTTCATATTATTTAACTTAAAAAATAAAATTTTCATCTTATTTAACTTAAGAATAAAACTTCCATTGAAAGTTTACTAAAAGAAAAAAAATATTAAAATAATTTACATTTTAATTGATATATAAAAAATAAATTTTTAAGCGAGTAATAAACTATTTAATTTGAAATATATAATTTAGTAGTAGAGTAAACTTTTTAAGAGAAATCAAAACATACATAAATATAAATATTAGACAAATAAATTCAACTTATAATATATTCATAAATAGAAATTATATTTATAAAATATAATTTTTTTAATGAAAAATATATAAAAACAATGATTAATTAAGGTTGCGAATATTATTAAAAATTATGTTAGAAAACATAAATATAAAAGTGTTGTATCAAAGAGTCTTTGAGAGGGGTATTGTTGTTATTTCACACACTTTATCGCAGGATAAGTTATCCTGAGATTATTATTCCACCCCAAGAAGGGATAACTTATCCCAAGACTAATTGTTAATCCTGGGATAAGTTATCCCAGTCTGTGCAACCAAACAAACAATTAATGACCACTAAAAAATTATCCCATGATTAGCCTCTTCTATCCATCACACCAAAAGACCCCTTATTGACTTAAAACATAAAAGTGAATTTGAGGTATTTTAGGAGGTTATGTTGGGCTTTGGTTCTAGGCTTGATTTTAGTGTAAGATATGGCTACTGATGGTACTGATTTTAAATGAAATGGATTGCTCACTAGAACATTTTTTTAATTCTAAAAATTACACAACTTTATTTATCAAAATCTCTAATATTTCCTAACATTTAAAAAAATTACAAAAATCTCATTTTTTACTTTTCTCTCTCTATTTTTTGATACCTAGCTGATCAATCTCTCCCATGTACCTATTATCACGCCTTGTTGAATGTGCACTAGCCCGATCAAATTCAATTACCATTAATTACTCATACTTTCAAATTTATTACCAAATTAAAAAAAATTATTCTTTTCTCTTCCCTCTCCATATGAAGAACAATCCACCTCTTTCTCTCCTTCTTTGAATGGGAATCTTCAAATTTTTTTCGTTGTTATTGAATTAACTAGCCCATTTAAATGGAGTCGGCATCGTCGTTTAGTCTTGGTATGATTCAACTCTCAGCCGGCAGTGAAGATAATCTCCCAAACAATACAGGCCCACAAAAAGCAATTGATCGTAATGTTGTTGAAGATTCAATTGACAAAATCATGCCACAAGAAGATGAAGTGGTAAAGGACGTCATATCAAGTTCCAAATCATCATGTCAGGTACGACATGCAAAAACAAAAAAAAAATCAACCAAAAAAATCACAAACCGTAATTGCCCACCCTTTTTTGCCCAAGGTTAGTCGTTCTTACACAAAATTGTCGATTTTCTTCTGTCTTTGGAGTAGTTTGACAATTGAATTGAGTATCAATTTCACTTTTTGGTAAAATGTAGATACTTCCACAGCATAGTTATGAAGACAACCAATGGTTTGATACCTCAAATTAGGTCATAATGTTGAAATTTTTTAAAATTTTAAAGAGAACAACTGAATTATTGCATTCTGGTACGATTAATTATTTTAATAAAAACACGGAACATGATTGATTGGTAGGATTTTATGTATTGATGCTTCAATTTACAAAAGAGACTTTCTCAGTTACATATAATCAGAACATACTTGCTTTTTTGATAGGTAGGTTATGCAGTAGAGTTTATTTGTTTTTTTTTTCAAACCCTCAATGTACAAACTTTACTTACCGTTTACTGACATATTAAATCATACATACTAAATATTGTCTATTATTCAAGTTTGAAGTATCAAATAAAACTAACAATATAGTCACACACAAATTTACATGACAAAATATGTTTTGTTCAAGTATCAATTTGTCTTATGTTCTATGCTATACGAATAACTCAATTTAGAATACATATTCTTAGTTAATTAATTGAAAATTTGTTTCACAGGGGAAGAGCTATGTTATAAAGAACATCCTTAAACACCATTTGAAGTTTGGATCTTCATACAACTCGAGTTTTATGGCTGACATTAAGACTTCTATTGGCGATAAAGTGGTTATTAGGTTTCGAGAAACCATTTTGGCCACTTCTTAGACATTCCGCATTGCAAATTTTCAAGGTCAAACTATAAAATATCTAATGTTGCTAGAGTTGAAGCACAATGACATGGACCTGTTGCACATCCACCATTTGAAAGGCAATGCTTTTTACTTTTCCATTACAGACTTTGCCATCATCAGTGGACTGAAATGTATCGGGAATGTAGACAATTTTAGGTATCGAGACTCTACTCCTAGTAGACTCCTTGAAAAATACTTTTCTGGTGCTATCTCACAAGTTCATAAAGGCACATTCATTAAGCGTTTCTTGTTGGGCAATTGGGACACTGATGAAGATGCTGTCCAAATGGCGATTATATACTTCATCCACACGTTTATCTTTTCTTAAACATCAGAGACCCCTATACCTGTCGATGATTTCCGTATGGTTGAAGATGACATCTACAAGAATTATCCATGGGGAAAAGAGGCTTATACCAAGTTGATGTGTAGCTTCAGGCAGGATTGCACAATTGCAAAGCAGGTGTATCGACTTTCAGGCATGCCATAAGTTCTTAATGTATGGATTTACGAATGTTCTTCGGAGCTTCAGAAGTACCAAATGACATTGCTATTAAAGTTCATCATTGCACACCAAGAATCCTAAACTGGAAAATTGTTGGCTTGAACCCAAAATATGATTTTTTTTTTTTCATGTCTACAATTTTCAGCGAGGTAAGCATTAAACTGATGTTTGTTTGATACATCAATAATTGTCATGTTTATTCCAATAAAAGCATCATATTAACTTTTGATTCTCTTAATCCAAAGTATCAATAAGCACAATCATTTAACTTTACTCTACTATGATGAATATAACTTATTGATACCAAAAGATGCACAACAGAACACCTAAGGCTCATTATTTGATACTTATTCCTTCTTGTTAAACTAATCATCATTATTCATGCCTCAAGCCCTAATGCCACAAATGCACACAAACACGATATCATTTCATGATTAACTATTTTATTCTGTACTGTATCTAAATAAAGTTTGATTCCAGATTGCTTGCTCGAACTTAGTCCCATCGGACAAAGAGATTGTTACACTCGACTTGCCACTAATTCCTTATGACATTCCATCATCGAACCCGTGCCAGCTGTTATCCAAAATGTTTCGGACAATCAAGCAATGCAAAAAAACTTGAGGCAACTGGAATTGAAGACTTCACATCTCAGCCACCGGACCACTTATTGAGAAAGTCCAAGCGCAGCTGTGTTACATCATCATCACCACCACCCAAAAAACAGAAAGCATTGCAAGAATCAAAACCCATACCTGTAGCATCGTTAAAGCAACAAAAGATCATGCATTTTGCACGAATCATTGAAACCCAACACATCTGATGCCAATGCATCCCAATCGAGCCATGAGAAACATAAGTTGGTTGAAGATATAAAAGGCCTAAAGGAATTATTGCTGAAATATGTATGTATTCTACATTTTTATTTCTTAATATAGTGGTTGCCGATATCAGCAACTGTTTTTACATGTTAATGTGTTCTAGTAAGGTCGACGACAAGTTCATTGCTCTAGAGTCTTTGATGGTATCACACCACAATGTGACGTTGAAAGCTATGAAGGATGAAGTGAACTCTCTAAGGGAGACACCTGCCACGACTGTTGGTGTTGGTCATTAGGGAAACAAAGATACGGACATCACAAGGTAAAACTCTTGGTATCAAATGTCACAATAAATCTTTGAAATCTTTTTTTTTTATAGAAACTGCATTACGTAATGTAAACAATCTTATCATATTTTTTTCATAATTAAATGCATGATTTGGATGATAGCTTTATTCCTATCAAAGACAATGACCTTGTCTACGATCATGGCTTAACTGATGTTCCACAGAGAGATTCTCATGAGGACAAACAAATAAAAAATGACAACATATCCATTGAGGTAGCGTGCATAAATTGTGTCAATAATGTCAGTATGTACTACTTTAGCCTATTAAACTAGTGAATTGATCTTGGATTATAATGTATCTACCTTTTAACTATTACGAAGGGACCTGACACCTTTTCTCATGCGTCTCATTTTGACACCTCTGGAAATGTGGCAAAATCGTCTGAAGCTGTATCACAAGTGAAGATCACTACAGATATGAGCGATGCTGGACCTATTTCAATTAAACAACTTGGAACCTCAGTTATCGAACCATAAGTTATCATTCCAGATGATACTGAGATACATTGACATCTACTCTTGTGGTTTACTTTCAAAAATATTCTACTACTTTAAAACATGGAACAACACATTTGAGAATATTTATACCTGATTGTGTGGTTGACAAGTATCTGTATCCATATATGCATCAAGTCTGCTTACTAGATAAGCATTTTCCTTTATTAAGTATCATTAACAACAGAATCCTACTCCCAATTTTAATATGACAATTACACTAATATGACCTTGACCAAGTATCAATTTTATTACCGACCCAGATTTTTATTTATGTACTCGTAGAATGAAAATGTCGATAATAACCGCAATATGCTTCATCTCGATCCCCCTGCTACTGATGCATTTAAAGATCCAAAAGATGGTGCAGCATCAAAGGATTCTTTGTTGCATTAACAAGCGAAAACATTCAGATGGACATCTACCAGGTTAAGTTCGACTATCCGGTAATGTTTACATGTTTAATTTTGATACCTCAGTATTGGAATTTGTCGATATTAACCACAATGCGCTTGATCTTGAGCCCCCTGCTACCGATGCACTTAAAGATACAGAAGAGGATGCAATATCAAAAAGATGCTTTGATGCATCAGCAAGCGAAAACAATCAGATGGACATCGACCAGGTTAAGTTGGATGAACCGGCAATGTGCACATGTTTAATTTTGATACATCAGTATTGAAAATTATTTTTTCTAAGATATGTAATGCCTTACTGTTTGATCAATAGGGCTTGTCTGAATTTTTTGAAGGAACCAACGAGGCTATAGATGCACTTCTCTTACAACTCCGAGAACCTTTGACTGCCACACCTTTGCAGTCATGCACTTAACAAGAACTAGAAGGCAGTCCTTTTCTTCTTCGCGACAGCCAATTACCGATAAGTCTCCCATGCAAAGAAATAGTTTTGCATGAATCCTCGAAGACTCCTCCTCAACATAGTAGGAACCGTTCCAAGATTCGACAATCACCATTTTTGGAAACTTTCAGTTAGGTGCAATGGAGAAGGAGAAATTGTTGTACCAGTTTAGGCATAACATCCTTTTAAAGGATACAAGATTTGTTACGAACCCCCATTGGACCTAATCTCAGATTATGCTACATGTGTTGGTAAAGGACTGATGATAACGCATGCTAGGAGGTTAGCCTAGCAAATTTATAGTATCAGTCTGTCCTTGTTCTTTTGATTTCATTTCTTCAAACTTTTTGATAATGTGATTACAGGAAACCAGAAGAACAGCAATACTAATCGCTACCATTTTCATTAGGGGTTCCCAAATTTGATTTTGTTGTAGCCTCACCTACTAGCAAAGACTGGTTCTACCTCATGTCACAGCCTGATAGGTGTTGGACTGACGAGATTAGAATATGAATCAATTACGTAGAGTATTTAATTCATTCTTATAATTTTATACATCTTGCTGTCAAAATAACTGATGCATCTAACATCTAATTTGAAATTAATAATTGCAAATATTCAAAATATTGGACATATTCCATTAATAACAGTAGGATCTTACCTGTTCCTTTACATACGCAGCATCTAGATGTCATATTCTATTTCCTCCGCAAGAAATCCAAGAACTAGTTTGGTTCCCATTACAGATACACCACGACGAATTGCCTATTCAAGAACTTCATAATTACAATGCACGCTAAGTACTCTAACGATGATGAAATAGGTACACAACAATTCATCAAACGTCTTCCTGAGGTATCTAAGCATGAGAGGGGTTGTCACCAACATCATTAAAGGTTATGTTATCCCCACTGGGACACTTTGGCACCTAGTTGATGAAGTGTATATCCCGGTGAACTGTAGTGCTGATTTTCATTGGGTGCTGGCAGTAATAGTGTTGAAGGAAAGGTTGATACGTGTCTATGACTCTTCTTCTAGATCAAGGCAAAGAAACCCACCATATGTGATTCAAAAAAATGCATTGGTGCTGCCAACGTACCTTCAAGACGGTGATTTTTATGAAAACTTGATCGTATAAACTGGGCGACAGTTAATACATACAAGGACAAGTCAACAGATGACATCATTGGTCCACAACATCCTTTTAGAATCAAGTTTGTAAAAGGAATTGTACAACAAAAAAGTGACAGTGTGTAAGTTCTTTCTCAGTCATATGTAACTTGCTCATTCACTATTTATATTTTAAACTGCATTCTCTATTTATTTTTACTCAATCTTCTTTTGATACATAAAAAATACAGAGATTGTAGAGTTTTTGTAGCAGTATTTGCTGAATATCTAAGCGATTGAATTCCAATCCCTTCTAATGCGATGGATGCTACTTATCTGTGTAAAAGATATGCCGCTTTTTAATGAAAATATGGATTGGATAAGGCTCTCGAAGGGTACAACAGTGACAACGATGATCCCCCAGACCCAAGGAACCCTTTTGTCCACCCAAAAGAGAGAAATTAGTTATTCTTTCTTAAACAGTTCATCCGATGTAATTTTTGTGTTTTTAGTCACTGAAAATCACTCCAACACTGTTTACTTTTTTTTTTGTGTGTGTACAATAAACACTACTCTTTATAATACAGTTTTGTGACTTTAATGATATTGTGTGTGTTTACTTGATACTCCTAACCAATCATCTTCATACTATACATTGCATAATTCTGTATGCAAGTATCAATGCAAAGCATTCACTGATACATCCTAGATACCACATTGTTTATCGATACTAGAAATCATTCATTTACATTCTATACTTCAATTATACTTAACAAATATCACTCAACATCATCCCATCTTCTGATTTTCTTTTACCCTTATATCACTTTAATAAAAATTAAAATCTTAAATGACAATCATTTCAATACTACTCATTTATTTGGTTTAAAGATACCTAATTTTCTTCACTTTGTTCTTGGGTATACACTTGCTACACTTGCACAACATTATTACAAGTGTAGCAATAATTTAAAACACTTGCTACACTTGCATGCATAACGCATATAGTGTTTGCTATATGCGTGCAAGTGTAGTGTGAAAAAGTAAAAATTTACAAAGTTCAGCTTGTTTGATTTCTACTCTTAATTGTTGCTAAACCAAAATAAGAAAAAATGCTAGTCGATCCCAATAAGCCACTAGTATTTTTCAAGCTTTTACAATTTAAGAAATTCTTTACTATTAAAATGGCAGTGGCTCAAACATTTTATTAACACAATTCTTCTTCCAATCATATCCAAAAAAAAAAAATATCAACGAAAATTAATCACTAATACCTCATGTATATTATATTGCTTATCGATACATGAAATCAATTGTTTATAATATATACTTCAATGATACTTAACAAATATCAATCAACACCAACCCATCTTTTGACTTTCTTCTACCCAAGTATTAATGTAAGAAAAACTAAGATCTAAACTAACAACCATTTCAAAGCTAGTCATTCATCTGGTTTAATGATACCTAATATTTTTCACTTTATTCTTGGGTCTACACTTGTACGCATACCGCTATATGTGGTATGCGTGCAAGTGTAGTGTGAAAATAGTAAAAATATATAAATTCCAACTTATTTGATTTTTACTCTTTAATGTTGCTAAACCAAAATAAGAAAAAATGTTAGTCGATCCCAATACCCCTCCAGCAACTTTTAAGCTTTTACAATTTAAGAAATTCTTTACGATTATAATTGTAATGGCTCAAAAGTTTTATAAACACATAATTCTTCTACCAGTCATATCAAAATATTTATTTATAATAAGAAGAACTAATCAAACAACTCTCAAGAAAGGTATCATGATGTTTATTTTTGGAACCAAAATAATAAGAATCAATTTTTAGTTATTGAAACCACAAGACCACAAGCATCAATATTAATCTGTTCATTACCTTTAACATAACAAATATATAAAGCCTGTATTAAAAAGCATATTTATTCAAAACACATCATGACCCCCGATAAATTCATGGTAAAAATAAACGCAGTTACTAATCACTTTTCTTTTGGTAAA
This sequence comes from Solanum medicagineum, assembly GCA_026153255.1. Taxonomy (NCBI): domain Eukaryota; kingdom Viridiplantae; phylum Streptophyta; class Magnoliopsida; order Solanales; family Solanaceae; genus Solanum; species Solanum medicagineum. Next base: position 10,348 of record JAPFFP010042987.1, read on the forward strand.
AAAGTACATGAACGTCTATTGTGTACTTTTTGACCACAATGACTACAACAACTTGTGCTTATACTGATCTTTTCTCCCATACTCTTCCTTCTGCCTTCTTTGATCTTCCTAACATTCTCTTGTACTTTGGCGGCAAAACAACCTAAGCAAGAAATTCTTTTGGTACGTTCGAATTTGATCTATCAGGCATCAGCATTATCACCAACTCATAAGTACTTGCTAAAGTTTTCGGTTTTGTAATAATAAGAACAGTATGGATGAATATCAATTACATTCTTGCTTTTCAATATAGCAATTGTGTGTGAATATGGTACTTCGTCAATCTAGAATTTTTCACAACATCTTTTTCTTTCAAGGCAGACAATATACCTCCGTCCAGCTTCACAAACTGAATAAACATACTCGGACGATGGTACTACCTGTTCAAAAAATTAATACATGTTGATACACAGTTATGATTTTAATACAATTACTTATGCTGTTTAAATTTAAACATTTTGTTTGCCTAATATTTGTTAGAAAACGGTAACACATTATAGATTCAAACCATCAAACATAATTTTAAATTAGCTTTTCAAGGAGCTAAACTCAGATAAGTACCTTCATCGAAGAACAACTAGCAGTATTATCAATTAGAATTTCTTCATACTTATTACCAAAAGTTTCTTTGGTGTACGAAGTCCTCTCCCTGTTCTTGCAATTCCACAAAACAAGTAGACTTCTTTCCTCCTCTAAGAAATCTATAATAGGCAGTTGTCTAGCCTTATAAAGCATCCGTTAATACATTCGGCGATATTGGAAGTCATCACAAGGTCTCTATTTACCGAGGCATGTACTCTTGTCCATTTCTCATAACCAACGCTTTTTAGATAATCTTTGACACTGTGATCTATTTTAACAATCTTCTCCATTATCCTGTTAAATTCTTCTATTCGGTAACACTTAGCTATAGCATAAAACTTATGAGTTAACACATTCCTGCTTCTCTTATAGTTCGTGCAAACATTCTTCCATAAAAGCCAGATATATGTATAATGCAGGGCATTTGGGAAGATAAGACCCACAATCTTGATTATACTTTCATTTTGATCAAATACAAAACACAGATTCTCTCAATCACCAAACACATTTTGAACTGCTGAAGATTCATGACAATGAAGAATCTTTCTCGGTTTCAACAACTCCATAGGCCAATGGAAAATGCAACCTGTAGTTTTTAATCCAGAAATAGAAAAAAATAACATTTCTTTTAGATAATTTTAATGATGAAGAAAAATAACAATACAAACTTGATACCTGCACCATCAAGTGCACTTGTCGATACAAACATCCCTTTATGAGCCCCACTTAGATGTGCCCCATCAACAACGACAACGGGTCCGTAGAACTGGAACCCCATATAAATAGGCACAATGCAATGAATAGATACTTGAACTCATCAGATTCAGATTTGAGCATTCTTATATATGAATTTGGATATACACTATTTAACATATGTATGTATTTTGGCAACTGTCTGTGTCCATCCGCAACCTTACCCCGTAAAATATCCTGTGCACGCTTCTTTGCGTGCCATGCTTTTTGATATGTAATATCAACTCTAAAGGCAACTTTAACATAATCTTTTATATCATTTGGAGTGTGATTATGATTGTGATTGTGATTAACTAGTTTCGGAACCGTTATACCACTTACAAAGTAGCGTCGCCTCAACATTGTTCAGTAATCTTTCCCTCATTATACATGTATGTGTTTCATTGAAGTATCTGATTTTAAAAAAATCTAAATTTTTTCGTCGCGATGACTTCATACCCCAAGCACAATCTTCGGAGAAACATCTCAACACATAATTGTTACGTGTATGCAAATATTAAAATTTTAAAAAATAAAAATTAATTTTGCAGCACAGCAAACCTATAACTAAATAACAAAATATATGAAGTTGTTAAACTTACATAATGCCCTTTCTAATTGATACTATAAGTGAACATTTTTATACATTGATACTTTTGTTTGTCAGATCTTTTGACCCTGAAATTGAATTCCTTGTTGATCTTATATTTCTCCATCACTTCCGCTAACATAGCCTTGTCCTTGTACATTTGTTTAACATTGACATCAATTTTTGAAGAATCAGATATAACATTTGATGCTTCAAGTTGAAGGATACAGCAAGAAATCGTCCAATCTTCTTTGATCATGCCTGTTGAAGCATAAAAAACCAAGCTATTACCGCATCCAAATCAATAGTATCTACGCGCAATGGGTAAATTCCAAAATCCCGATTTCTTTTTCTTAATTTCAACATACAGTTTAACACTCATGTCGTTCCTCATCGAAATAAGAGATGCATTGCCTTCAACAACGTAGCATATCTCAATATTTTTTTTGTCTCTCATCAATACCCAACTCAGCAGCTATCGCAGCTTTGAGGTTAAAAAACGAAACGTGTTCTCCTACAACAATTACATTGCTCTTGTATATATAGAGACATTCGTACTCTATGTTTTTTTCCCTTCATGAGAGAAGAAACTGGAAATTCAACAATGATGTTCATTGATACTTTTAAACTTTAAACCCAACAGTCTGTTACGTTTTTTATGGGAGTGATTTTAAACAGCCTCAACGTTCAACGTTAATAATGGATTACAGCTAATTGCCAGTTTTTTTCATATTTAATGTAACAACTTGAAACTCAATTGATGGTATCAACGCTAATTTCAGGTATCATCAAACGCAGAAAAAGTGGAGATTTTCAATAATTTATGAAAAAGTGAGGAATATTAGGAATTATACCTTAACAATTTGTCATTTATATAATTTTTACATTTTTTAATTTGGCTATTGGCATTTAAATTAATTATTTTGAGCTTCTAAGTTGATGGCTAATGTATCATATAATTTGTTCATAGAAAATTATATACTAATATTATGACTTTTCGATAATGATTTAGCGTATATATAAATCATAAATGTTGACTAATAACTAATTTGATACGTAAGAAACTTGAAATAAGATGATGATAGAAAGTTTAAAAGAAGATGAGTGGAAAATGATAAATGTGATATCATAATACAATGGATGATTTAGTGGTGATTATAGAAATGTGACAACGACAAAAAGAAGAGTCGAAAAAAATTATTATAGTCGTAATAGTGAAAATAGTAGTAAAAGAGAAATTTTGATGTTGTCACGACCCGTTCCAGGAACCGTGACTGGTGCCGATAAGACACCCAAACGGCATCAAACTGGGTTTCTAACCTT